>ML780137.1:225817-248761 GCA_009831015.1 Picea engelmannii | reverse complement strand
AAAGAATCAATTTTTCAAGTTGTAAATACACAAAAGGATGAGTGATCCATAGAATTTAAAGAACCAAACATGTAGTACTGAGGAAAGATGAAATCCCATGCAAGGCATGAGCTCTATCTCTTTTTCTTCTTGTTAATTAGCATGTATTTTGTTGTAGTGTGCTTCTCCTTATCCATTTTATTGGGAAATATACATGTTGAAATGAAATGGGTTGGAAGATGAATGTAATTTAGAATTGTATACCTCTCAACTCTTTATGTTGCGTAGTTAGCTCCAAAATTCTATCATTTTTTGTATGATGTTGGTTTGTCTAGTTTAGTCGCTATGTTTGTTGATATAATTTGATATCCATTAGATTTAAGAAAAACATCTTGCAAATAAAATCATGAAAATAATTCTAATTTTGTATATTCATATAAAAAGAGATTAAAAAGGACCTTCAACTAAAGAGTCCTTGATGATACTATCTATTAATATTAATCTTACAAAAAGAGAAAACATGCAGATCTTACACATCAAAATGATTCATAATTCATTTAAGATATTGTAGTCCCAAAAAAAAAAAAAAAATCAAGATGATAGTTGTAAATAGATGTTAAATTTTCATATCTAACATCATGAAATGAAGAGAAATGATTTTAGTTTTTGTATTAACTTTTTGGAATTATTAAAACTTGGAGATAACTAATAATTTTTCCTCAATATACTCATTAAACGTGTTTGGATAATTGCCACTAATTATACTTTTATTCTCTACCATGATTTGGGCCAATCATTTCTTTAAAATTCTTGTCATTACATAACTACAAAAACTAACTAGAATTGTGATCATTAAGAATACATATATAGTTGGCCAATTAGAAAAAAAAAAACCGTTATAAAATGACACATCCACAACATAAATTTTGAAATAAAACATGTACATATCACTCTTTGTTGCCATCACCTTGATTATTTTCCTCACTTGGCATGATTGTCTTTAGATAATGTTCACAATTTTTATGGTCTTGACTCAAGCAATTTATGGTTCATTCTTTTAATGCTATGTCACATCTTCAATCCTTCCATTGTATACAATGAATAAATTAAAGTTTTTCAAGTTATATTTTTTCTCAAATATTCTAATTTACAAGAAAAGTTTAATGCTCGTTTTCAAATATTGTCGGTATATTCTATTATTATCTTGTAATATTGTTTTGAATTATTCATGTCACCAACAAATATTTTCTCAAACTCAAATAATTAATGGAAGACATGTTTGAAATCTTGATTTTTACCTTGACCTTCTTTGTGTGATCCTGACCATTCCTTTAGTTTCTATAATAGCAAGTGTATTACTTCCCCCAAGTATAGTCACAACCTTCATCTTGTTATCTTTCAATACATGCATAGATGACTTTGTTCTTAGATGCATTCTCATATTCGTTTTGACATTCACATAGATAGATTTATTGACATGTTAGTGTGGTGGTTGAGAATTATTTTGAATTTCATATCCAACATCATAAAATGAAGAAAAAATGATTCTAGTATTGTATTAACTTTTTAGAATTACTGAAATTTGGTGAAACTAATAATGCCTAAATATACTCGTCAAACATCTTTTTGAAATCACCACTCATTATACTTTTATTCTCTATCATGATTTGGGTTGTTCATTTATCTAATAATTGTCATCACATAACTACAAAAACTAACTAAAATTGTGACAATTAAGAATGCATACATATTAGATGAATTGTAGAAAACCATAATAAAATGGCACATTCACAACATAAATTTTGAAATAAAACATGTACATGTCATTATTCATTATCATCAACCCATCACCCTAATTATCTTCATCAGTTTGCATGATAACATTGTAGTTCTTAAAAGCATATTTTGATCTCATACTATGTCTTAGTATGAACCACAAATCCCTATCCAACACATATGGGTAAAAGAGAACTTGGTTTCAGCATTTTGGGAAGATGTAAGGCTCCTTATTTTCATCCCATGTATTTTAAGAGTTAATAGTTATTATCCCACTATAATGTCTTCCTTACATTACTATGATCAAATGTATCTCCCTACTTGCACCTAAAAATAACACATTGGAAAGATGAGAAGTCCACTTGTGTGATCTCTTGTATCTTTTCAATGAAACCTAAATTTCACTCTATTAGGTTATGATCAGTGTGGCTAGCATGAGTAGGTTGGTAGAACTCAACCTCCAATCCACAATCAAGTATAGCATTTCCATCATTATCATCGTCAATGTGAAAATGATGTCCATATGCCCACATAGATGGGAAAAAATGCACCTAAAAAAATGTGAACAAAGGATCGTATCACATGTCTAATAACCTAATAATCATTATAAACACATGATACACATTATAATTCAAACATGCATTATAAAACAAACAATAAACATAAAGATATTCTTACAGAGATGTTGCAACCAATCCCTATGTTTAGTGCATCCTCTACACCACACAAGTAACAATCATACGTTCCATATTTACTTCTAATATGGTTATCCACCCAACCATTGGGAGTCGAGACATATCATTAGCATATTTTAGTTTAAAATTATTAGAATAAGGCATTTTTCTTTCATTTAATCATCTAAAAAAATTCATATCATCGTCCCATTTCCTTCTCTTTTCTTCATACAATGAAACCCATGGTTGTGTTGCTTCCACATTGTAAATAAATATATTGATGGCATAAATTTCTGAATTCAATGATATAATCATGAAATCAAAACTAATAAAATGAGATCAAATCAATATATTTATTTACAATGTAAACAATAAGTATAAACATGATGTAAACAATAACGATATAAACATCACAAAAGAGAAATGGTTTCCTCTTTATCATGCACCCTTTTCCATTGGCTTGGAGTAGCTCACCTTCTCTTTCATCCTCATTCTGATGGTTGTCCCAAACCACTCCACTTGGTGTGTCATCGATTTCATTGATGTACTTACTATCATAATAGAATGACTCATATAGTATGTACCCCTTCACCATAAAACCCTAAGTTTTTTCTATTTTTCAAACAAAACCCTTCAACTTTTCAATCTAACTATCCAAGAAAAACATCCAACAACATGACACCACCCCGCCTACTTCAACCTCATAAACTAGGTGAATTAGAAGATGGACCTATAAGTCCATGAAACTCATGGGCATCAATTCCTTCTCAAAAATACAAACAATCTTAGTTATCTCTCAACACCATTGTGAAATGGTAACCATGTGAATCTCTTTTGATGTAATCCAACATACAAATGCAGATAATTTTTATATGGCACGTCGCAGGTCTAGAGGGGAGTTGTGGTTCACATAACCATGCATGAACAAAGCATAATGGTACTACAAAATCAGTATATACAAAATTAATTGGCATAATATTGTGAGTGCATACCATATAACCTACATTGTATAAAAAGAAACATGTAATCCACATTAATATATGTGTGTGATTTGGTAAGTGGGAAATCTTAAGATCCTCCCAAAAATGCAAATTTCCTTTTCATATCAATGGGTACTTTCTTAATGTAGGTGTTGAAAAATTCAATATCATCAAACACATGTTCCCCATTTGAATCAAATAATTTTTCAATTTCCTTCGCCTTCTCTGTTTCATATGCCCTGAGCCAATCTATTGATGTCATTTTTTAGTCTCCAGGTTCTCACTAGTTTACCTTTAAAAGAAGATGTTTCTCTTCTATAAGGATGATCTTATGGGGGGAATACCCTCAAGCGGTTGTACATTAGATTTCATGGATTGTCAAACCACCTAAATTTATACAACGTCCACAACATTGACATCC
This sequence comes from Picea engelmannii, assembly GCA_009831015.1. Taxonomy (NCBI): domain Eukaryota; kingdom Viridiplantae; phylum Streptophyta; class Pinopsida; order Pinales; family Pinaceae; genus Picea; species Picea engelmannii. Next base: position 244,931 of record ML780137.1, on the reverse strand, counting down.
ATGATCCACTTTTGTTCCAAGACTTGTGATGTTATATGGAGCAAGTTAGCACCAAAAGAAAACAATTGCCAAATTAAGTATGTTAGATAATGTATGAATATAAACAAAACAATAAACATGCTTACTAGAGTAAACTTCTAGTCTTGGGTAATCATGCATAATGTACACACATATGCCATAAATTGTAAAAGACCTCTCTATTGGTATGGGTCTTGATACATCATATACTTGTATACCTTCCCATAATTACTTCAATTTATCAATCAATGGTTGGATATATACATACATTCTCTTCACTTACCTTCTACTAGGAACTATAAGATCCAACATAAAATGGTCATTCTTCATGGGAAACCATAGGGGGGTATTGTCACTAGTCACTACCACTATCCAAATAGAATAATTGGTATTTTGGAGGGAATACATGTTAACTCCATCCATGGAAATGCTTAATTGAAGGCTTCATACTTCATCCTTCAATTTATCATGCATTGTATTTGAATCCACTAGGACCCAGATAACTCATGGATCACTTTCATGAAAGGCATGCCACCCCTACAACCCGACAAATACGTTGCAACTAAATATCCTTTGATTCTTTGGGATTATATGGATGTGCATCAACATCTTATGAGGAGGACCCTTTTACTACCCACATTTTGAATATATTTCTTTGTCTATGTATTTGATTCTATAAAGAATATAATCACTTAGACAAGCATGATATAACACATACTTAACACCCAACATTCTCAACGGTTTCTTTGTCTCTTCATCACTACCAGGGAGGACGTTGTCACTTGAAAGCACCTTATATTTTAATAACCTACAATTAGCAAGCAATATAAATGTACATCATCATTAAGCATGCTCAAAATCTATTTTCATTGTTGATTGTGTCATCATATTTGTTAAAATATAGGGGACTTAATGGTTAGTTACCTTAGTAGTGCCAAGAAACACAAGTTTGGCATATCATACATTTCTTTCGAAGTTGTACAGTAGCATTGTTGTCCCTAATTGGGTATACCATGACCCATGTCCAAAAAAAGGAGTGGTGGAAGTAGATTTCAAGTTTTCGAAGAAACTATCAACGATATGAACATCATCCCCGAGCTCATCTTGTTGGAATTATTTTAACAGCATTCCCTTCAAGACATGGGTATCCCATAAGAATCACCCATACCAACCTCTGTATCATTATTTTCATTTTTAATATTCAAATGAATAATATTATTCTAGGCATTATTAATTGGTAAATCAAGACATAGTAGGAACTAAATAGGTAGTTGATCCAACCATTCTTGGTATGCTTCAACACAAATTTATTCTTGATTAGCAACCTTCTTTCGAGTTGATGTCATAGTGGGGTGGAAACAGTAGATGATAGACATATCACTTATTGTTAGAATCCTAATTGCAAAAATATTTTACATTAAATCAATGTTTTTGGTAAACATAAGATAACATGTTCACACATTAAACCAAACATTTATACGAAGCATGGAATTTTTTTTTCCAATACGCATGCAACCAACTGATTTATTAAACAGGTGTTAATTAACCAAGAAATATAAGTTAATTCCATTGAAAATCCAAAAACTCAATTAGTTAATGATATTTTCCTTATGCTCAAATGGGATGTCTAAAGGTAGTCCCAATACAATTCGTCGTCAATTAACAACTAGTGGTCAACGAAAGTTATAGTTTATTAACAACTCATAACCAAGAGACATACTATGTATTACATGCACAACAACAAATCTTGATGCTTTCCTTTTCATAAATAACTCTTTGTCATTAGAGTGTTCCTCGAACAAATAATTCGCAGTGAACAATGAGCACCTACAACTATTTATGAATCTTGTAATGTTTCCATGAGTGCATGGATGACCATTGATATATAATAAGTTCTTCATGTCAAAATTTTCATAATCATAAGCATTCATGCACATGTTTTACATGGAAATGTTTATTTGTATTTAAAAATATTCTAGTAATTAGTCTAATTATAGAGAGAACCACAAAATTCCATAATTGCTACTCATTATTTGGTTGGAATGAACACATGTGAAAGGGTAAATAACCCCATATTTGCATCATCTATACTAAACTTCATAATCATGTAATAATTACCATAAAAGGAGAATATGATCCCCACATTACTTATAGGAAAGGAATACTTCCAAGCACCATAAAAAGTAATATTATATCATGCTTGGGATTTAAATTGCAAATGGATAGGGATAGAGAAGTCAAAACTACCCTTTAACAATTGAACCAACCTTGGTGTGTACTTGGAAATTGTTTCTCTCAACTCATACAACTTTTTGAATCTCCTAGTAGAGATGCCTAGGGTAGTATTTCAATATCATTCTTTGGCTCACTATATTTCTTAGTTGACTCAATAGAAGGAGATGGATTGGTCAATTTTGAATGAAACACAAAAGATTTGGCTTCCAAATTTTCAAAAAAGGATCATATGGAAGTGTTCCTACGTGTATTTGCTATATCACCTATCAGTCCTTAACAACAATGGGAGATATCATACCATCAACTTTGGGTGGTAGCCATTAACATAATGGCACATTGAGACATGCCAAGATTTCATATTGGACACTTTACATTTTTGAATGGCCACATACTACTAGGTTGTCAAAAAAAAGATCCATTTCAGGGTGAAGTACCATTTCCCAAGATGGATACTGGAAGACAGTTTGTTACAGTTGGTGGGGTAAAGTGGTTCTCCATTTTCATACGTCATAAGTTAATGGTATATTGCTCCTGATAAGAGCTTGCAACATTTTGTATATTATATTACTAAAATATCATGCACATCCAAACTCGATCTCAGACTCAAGATCCTACAAAATCCAATGCACAATTATTCAAATGCACATAAAAAGGTAGTAGATATCTAATTAGATAATCAAAATATAAATAAATATAGACTTGTTGCAAAGAGAAATGGAGAACTTTGTGAACCTAGAATAATATGGAATGAGGAATATAAATAATTGGTTGTTTGATATAATCACTTTGCCCTTTTGCATAGAGCCAAAACTATAATCAATACAATTCTACATTCTAAAAGAAAGTGTGGGAAGAATGTTATATTATATTTTCAAATAGACTTTATAATGCATTTTTTAAGTAGTCGATGCACCTTCCCTGAATGATGTGCCTTCTAGTTTCCATGATAATGTGGTGGGATCGAACGAGAAGGTGCCTCGCCAAATATGCTAGAAGGCTACAGGATTCTAGCAGCTTCCTCCACCTGTCGATTTGGAGATTGTTCTAGACGATACACTCAGGCATGTTGGGGTCCTTTCAAGGTCGAACAGGATATATGGTATTAATGAATATGCATGGGAAGAGGACTAACCCGTTCATAAACTACATTTGCATGAAGCTTATGAGGCATGCTTGGTACCAAGGTTCAGAAATGGCATCAGGAATGGAGGTGGGATGCATCATTCGTCCTATGAGAAAAATATTCAACATGATCAAGAGGAAGCATACATGATTTATAATCACCCCCTCCTCATGATTATCTCAATCAAGCAATCCATTGTGGGTAAATTAAGGGGATTTACTCTGAATATGAGCTTGATAAATTGGGATTATGATGGTCATGAGGTAGGTTTAGCTCATTTATGGTATACTGACCATCCCCTCTCTGTTCTTTATTCTCCTACTAGCTTACTTCTCCTTTTCGTCGGTCTGGAAATGGCTCCCAGAGGATGGAAACCTTCCCTCTCTCACTTAGTGAAGCCTTCCCAAGTAGTGAAAGTTTCCATTGATGTTGTTGAATTGTATGAATACTTTGTCCCAATGGATGACAAACCCAAAATGAAGGAACTTGAGGCTTAACCTCGCCAAATCAACGAATTCCATGAGGATGAATATGTGGAGGTTCAAGTTGGAGGTTTCATTCTTAATATGGGTTGTACCTAGACCATAAATTCAAAGTTTTATCGCACCCTTGAACTTTACTGGCACACCAAAACCATGGTGGCCATTGGTATGCTTCCTAAGGAGAAGGATTTTCGTCAAGTGAAAAGCAGACAGGAATTTTTGGAGATACAGATTGCTTATTTGATTTAGGTGGTCACCAAGCTCGCTAGATGACAAGGAGGTACCTTTGTTCCTCCTGCAAGGGACTATGAAGATCCTGAAACCTTGACTACAGTTGCTCAGTGAGGAACTGCTCTTACCAACTCTCAGGTTCAGCATGACAAGTGATATCGGTCTCTTTGATATTCAGTTTTTATTATGCCATCTAGGTTTTTAGATATGATAAAAAGTATGGTTAAGCATGAACTAGATATGAATTATAGTTTAAAACTTGTAACTCAACTGTTATATGTTAAGACTTGCTTTCCCCTCAGGGGCAAGCAATATTTTTTGTTTTTTTGTTTTATTTTGTGTCCAAGGGACTGTCATGGTCTTTGTGAGATTGGAACAACATGGACTACCCTATCTTCATATATGTAAATGTTGTCAATATTTAATATATAAGCTTACTTACAAAAAAAAAATGTAGTTGATGCAACTATTTAAAGTAAGAGAATTAGTGTTGTTGTTGATATGACGCTCACTAGTACACTTTATTTTATTACACACTAGGAAAAACCTATGCTAAAATCTTTACAAGGAGTACCTTTGTAAAGTACAATTTACGAAGTTTTATACTTCCATTTTCCCTAAATTACATTACTCATGTGCATTTATGGTATTATAATGCACCATTATGCTTAATACTGAAGGATGTACCATGTGTCAAAAAATAGTTTTTAAAAAACAAACAACATATTTGTCATCAATGAGCTGAAAAAATGAAACAAAAACAATAAAGGGATTTTCATTTTGTAAAAGTGAGTTAAAGAAAACCCTGATTAATCTTTGTACCAAAATTTAGAGGGGAGACTTCTACAAGAGACATTTACCAAGTAAGAGATTGTAGTGGATAGATTTTTTTGAAGATCAGAATTTTTAAGGGGTCACTATGGGTCACATACACATATGTAGAGGAGAAATTTCAGGTATGTAAATTCATTCTCTTCATCTCAACAAATTTTCCCTCAATTGATTCAAAATTTCACAAAAAAAAATAAAATTATTCCTAATCATATTTATAGTTCATTTCAACATAATATAAGGATTTAAGACTCACCTTCCCTAGCTTTGTTGTTGCTTCCTTTCATTTTTTTGTTGCTGTAAATATTATGTAGTGGCGTGTTCATACTAACCACAATAACTATGTTCCTAATTTGAGATAGTATTTAACAATCACTCAATTACAATAAGTGAATTTAAAGCATAAAATTGGCCTTGTTTCATGGATACCCAAATGTTAGATTTATAACATTTAAACTAATATTTCACTAAAAAATTAACAAACGATTCAACAACATATTACTTTCAATTTTGAGTAGAAATCTATTACATATTAACAAGAAAAATACTTTTTTATATACTTGAGTTCATACTTCTGTAGAATATTCCAACTAGTCACATATGAATCCTTCATTCTCTACTTTCCTAGAGTGGAATTATTAACCTCACTGCCAACTAGGATCCTATTCGGCTTCCTAGCTCTAGGAAACCCTTCGATTTCCTATCCCTTTATGCACGAGGCTCCAAGAACAACAATCCACAATCAAGCTCTTAAGAAGAATGTCACAAGAAAATATGTGTTTCAAGAATTCTCCAATTTCTCTACCAACTCCAACCTTTGAACCCCCTTCAATACTACTTCCTCCTCTCTATTTATCACATTCACATGCATGCCCCCCTAAGTCTCCTCAACCACCCTCATTAATAGGCCATCAACCTCCCATTCAATTTTTTAGGAAATATATGAATTAAATAATTTAATAATAAAATAGAAAGAAAAGTCTTCCTTCTCATGTTAACTTATTAATGGAAATTGACATTTTTCCCAAAACATTTATGGCAACCCACCATACCCATTTAATTCATCATGCCAACCAATAATCCAATTCAATGAAGTTATTTAATGCTACTAGATATTATGTGTATGTAATAGAATTTCCATAATCATTAAATCATTAATTTAACAATTAATAACATAGTTTAGTAATTAATACTTCAAGTAATTGTTTTGATGTACATGCACAGATTATGTAAGTGTAGCTAGCATACACATATCTCATGCATATATTAATAATAAAAAATTGTTTCCTCAATTGTGCAGTTCTTGTATGTTCACAATCAAGCATATATGATGGTAAATTAATTAAATGTATCATTCATTCATCTTTAGTAACAAAATCACAATAATTTAGCACTCATTGATCATCACATCAAGATTATCATAAATTAATTAGACAAGCTTATTTAATTAGGATAAGAAATAAAATCATGGTGGTCTATAACAAAGGATGACACCACCAAATACCTATCAGGATACTAAAAAAACTCGCAATCAACTCTAAGTACATAGTCACCATTACTTCCATCATCCACCTTCCACATGTTTCTTTCTTGCAATGTTTTATAGCCTCAGCTATACCAACCTAACTCCAAATATAACCCTAAGGTGGAAGCGTCAACTATATAGACCTATCTTCCTTAGTCGGCAACTAGCAGTCTTCATAACAGATCTAAGAAAGAATGGCTAACATCGACCGTTGATGACTCCAGATTTCAGAGGATACAAAGTGGGTAACGCCTCCACCCCTAATGATATAACTAGGATCAACACCCTAACATTGAGCCACATTGTGCAATTACTATTCTTAGAGCCATGTCATTGAACAATCACTTCCAAGTTACCTCAGAACTACAATCATTTGGCTATTGCATAGCCTATCAACCTATAGGTTAGCTCACCAATAACACACACACATTCATGTGATAATCCATATTATGCATTGATGTTCAATTAAGAAATGTAGGATTATTTACATCGTGCCTCACACATTTTATACATTCACAACATAATTTTGATCTAGTATCCATGTACCAAAATTTCACATTTTAATTTGCATGCTTAAATAAAAATATAATGGTAAAAATGATTTCATGTCAACACATAAATATGCCTACATGTCCACATATCAAGTGTCTCATCAGTCTTTCCAGACTAAGAAGATACTAAGCAAACAAATATTAGGATAAGTCATAGTATAGTTCTAGTTTCCTAATGTCAAATGTGGGGTGTTGCATGCACCCACCCTTTAGGAAACTTCATATTGAAGTTATGGTCATTAGAAATATAATGAAATTCATGACACAATTTCTTTGTGTCTTCTCTGATAGCAAGCCCTAGGATATACAAGTCCCATTATACCTTCACTTGATCAAAACATGTCAAAGCCATCTATCCATTATATTTACTGGATTAATTTGGAATGAGCTCTTGTTGGCCACCTAAAAATTATTTTTTTTATAGCATGGGATGTGTTTGATATATGCCAACATGAAACTGAAATAGATATTATATTATACACCTTAGGTAGGTCTAGTGGTAATGTGAGTTGATAAGTGATTGGTCTTATCCTCTCAAGGATTTGAATGGTCTAGTCAAACCACAAAACAATTTGACATCCTTTCCAAATATTATTACCCTCTTCCATATTATGATTTGTAGGAATACTTTGTCCCCTATGTCAACATTTCATTTGGTTTTGTGGGCATCAACATAACTATTTTCTCGATTCCTAGTTTTATTGGGCCTCTTTCTAACCTACACCACTTGTTCTTTCATTTCTTGATTTAACTAGATCCCAATTTGATGATATCATGTATGATCTACCATATAATAGATTGAATTTTTCCATGCAAATCAATTAATCATGTGTTGCCAATACATACTTTTAGAGGAAGAACTTTCTACCCACAAGTCTCCTAATAAACTAGGTGTTACCTCCCAAATTGTATGTAATGATGAAAGCCCTAATCCACAAGGTACAAACAAGGGAAACCTCTAGGAATGTCACCATTATCACCTCAAAAACCATCCTATGTTTCTTTAGGTTGGATCTAGGGGTTTATTCCCTATTAGGATTACTAAGACCAAGCAATGAATCACAAGGTGACACTGAGATCAGTAGCCTTAGTAAAACAAGGTTTGGAATTTTTAGGGTTTTTAGAATAAGTGATTGAAGGACATCAAGATATTAATTTCACATCCAACTATGGAAATGGAGTCAAGATAAATCAAATGGTAAATGAGGTCAAGAAGAAAACCCTCTGGGGAGTTATTATTTCTTTAAAGGATTAGGGTTTGAAACTAGCACCAAGAGTTTGAGTAATCCCTCATCGAATCAAGATCAACAATGGATTCAAGATTTACAAGAATTGTTTCCTCATGCGAATAGCCTTCACCATCCAAAATCAACTATGACTTGATGAAATTACTTAATACTTCATCCAAGGAAAAGCATAGCATGGTATCAAGATCCCACACAATCAACAAGAAAGAATGAGGACAAACCCTAAACTTCTTCCTCCACTTGAAAAATTTATCCCTCTATGGATCAATCTTGAAAGGCCTTGTAGAAGACTTGAAAATTCCATCATTAATTTTCATGCACCAAAATAAAACCAAGTAGGAAAATCTTCAAGAGTTGACAACATTCATCCACAAAGAAAGAACCCTTAACACCATAAATGCTCCAAGAAAAATATAATGTTTAGGATCCAAAAGAGGGAGCTCCAAATTATCCAAACATGAGTATAAGTGAGGAATGGATCCTCTATTTGTAGAGTGAGTCCTAACCTCCTATTACAATAAAAATAATAATTTCTCATGTAATTCCTTAAGTCTATCCTAAGAAAAAATAAATTTAACTACTAATTCTAAAACAAGAATAAATAAAAGTGGTCAAGCCACATGTACAATGAATAAGATGAAGTAAACCCAAAAGGTGAGGTATTCTCCTCCAAGGAAGGGTGTATGATGTCCTCAAGGAGCCATGTTGGCCTCCAAAGGCCCCAAGAAACATGTAGCTACTCCTAAAAATCCTCCAAGGTAGTTGAATGGGCCTCCAATGGTCAAAAATGTCTTAAAAAAGGTCACATAAAAATCTCCAAATGGAGTGGTTGTTCAACAACACAGGTATTCCAACAGAGGATAAACACTTTCAGTAACCACTCACATAACCAGATCAAATATCAACACACCGATGTTTTCACATGGTAAAACCCCTATAGGGAAGCATCCACGGCCCCAGCCAACACGACCACTTGGAGCAGTTTATTAATGCAAAGAAAAAGATTGCATAGAGATTTTACAAGAGAGTTTATAACAATCGATCATCAGCAAATGAACATCCATGCTCTTTAAATAGAGATCATGGACCAATCGGGTGTTAATCCATGGATCAATGGTCGTTAAGATCGAGGAGAGTATGAACTGTCGGATCACTCTATTTCGGGAACATATCATGACCATCGTATTTCCTAACTATAAATGCATACTAATGCATACTAAAGAAACACACTAGAAAACACACTTTTACCTAATGACACAATAGACCAAGTAGATCTTACTAACTCCTAAGTGTCTAAATATCCTAACATCCCCCCTTAAGAATAACTTGGGATAGGATTGAAGGATTTACAATTGTGACACAATATGAGAAGGAAGGAAGAATTAGAGACTATCCCCCCTTAATGACAACTTCCTGAACTCCTAACATAGATCGAAGTTTGGAAAAATTTTCTTCTGTAAGAGATTTTGTGAAAATGTCTGCAACTTAACTTCTGTAGGGAAAAAGAGCACTTCAATAACTTGATCATGAATGAGCTTTCTGATGAAGTGCATGTGTTGGTTGATGTGTTTGCTACGCTGATATTGAACTGGTTCTTTGGCGAGCTTGAACGTACTATGATTGTCACACCAAAGGCTAGTCGGATGTTGGTGTTGGAATCCAAACTCTGAAAGGATCTGTCAAAGCCACAGAGCCTCCTGACTTGCATTTGCAGTTGCTCAGTACTCTGCTTCTGCTAAAGAAAGTGAAATAGCCTATTGCTTCTTACAGGCCCAAGTGACAGGTCCTGAACCAAGGATAAAAACATAACTTGTAGTAGACTTCCAATCATCAGGGTCGCCGGCCCAATCTGAATCAATGAAACCAACCAATAAAGGAGTCCCCACTGAACTGTAATGTATCCTGAACTGAACTGTACCATGAACATAGCGAAGTATCCTTTTAGCTTATTTATAATGGCTTTCATGGGGTGTTTTCATATATCGAGCAACAAGACCAACAACAAAGGAAAGATCAAGACGGGTATGAGTCAAGTATAAGAGGCTACCAACTAACTAACGGTACAGGGTGGCATCAACTTCAGGAGAATTACAGGTGGCAGAAAGCTTGACTCCAGATTGGAAGGGAGAAGGGGTTGGTTTACAATCGTCCATGTGAAAGCGACGAAGAAGTCACAAGCATACTTAGACTGGGAAAGAAAAACTCCTTCATTAGTTTGCAAAACTTGGAGGCCAAGGAATTAGTGCAAAAAGCCTAAGTTTGTCATTTCAAATTTCTTCTTAAGGATGGTTTTCACATGGTTTAAAATTTTTGAGTCACTACCAGTAAGGATAAGGTCATCAACATAAAGGACAAGGATTATGATATGGCTTACTAATTTCTTGGTATAGACATTAGGATCATAATGGAATCTAGAGAATCCAGTGGCAATAAGAAAGCTATCCATTTTGGCATACCAAGCTCGGGGAGCTTGCTTGAGACCATAAAGAGATTTCTTAAGGTGACAAAGAGGTCTAGAGTCATTCTGGACATAGCCAGAAGGTTGTTCCATGTAGATTTCTTCTTACAAATCTCCGTGCAAGAAGGCGAAATTAACATCCATCTGATGGACCTCCCATTTATGTGAGGCAGCAAGGGCAAGAACAAGGCATATGAAATTCATTTTTTCTATAGGAGAAAAGGTTTCATTATATTCAATTCCTTCAACTTGGGAAAAACCTTTGGCAACTAACCAAGCCTTGTGTCTTTCAACACTTCCATCTAATGCATACTTAGTTATGTAGACCCATTTGCATCTAACAAGTTTTCTTCCATTTGGAAGAGGTACAAGATCCCAAGTATCATTTGCCATTAAAGAATGATACTCTTCATTCAATGTTGTATCCCAATCTAGCTGACCTGAAGCTTATGCAAATGTCTCTGGATCATGAGTTTCTGAAACTTGAGCCAAAAGAGAAGAGGCTCGTTGAAACTGTGAATGTGTTCAACGTTGATCTAAAGGATCACCAACAAGATCACCAGCTACTTCTTATGTTGAACGAACCCATTTAGGAAGCGATGGAGCTGGTGCTGGTTCAGGTTCAAATGAATCCTCTGGAGGAGGGTGAGCAAGCAGAGGTGGATTTTCATCCTCACTATCATCATCTGAAGAAGAAACCAGATCATAAGAAGGCACAAACACTGAAGATGGATCGCAGGTCAAAGAAGGCACAATTGCTGAATATGGCTCGCAGGCCAAAGAAGGCACAATCGTCGAATTAGGCTCGCAAGCCAAGAGATTTTCATCAAATTTAACATCTCTTCTAATAATAATTTCATTACAATGTGATTGAAGAAGTCGGTAACCTTTGACATCTTCGGAATAACCAACAAATATACACTTCTCACTTTTAGGCTACAATGCTTTCCTTTTCTCATCAGGAATGTGAGCCCATGCTATACTGCCAAATACACGGAAGTGACTTACATCTGGTTTAATTTTACTCCAAGCTTCTTCCGGTGTTATATTTTTAAGATCCTTTGTGGGAGTGAGATTTACTATGTAATTTGCACAGTTGATGGCTTGTGCCCAATACTTTAGACTTAATCCCTTAGATTGGATCATACAATTAGCCATTTCTTTTAATGTGTGGTTATTTCTCACAGCAACACCATTTTGTTGTGGTGTATATGGAACAATGTGTTGCATTTGGATTCCCTGTGTAGTGCAGTACCTTGTAAAATTATTGTTCACATATTCGCCTCCATTATATGTTCTTAACCTTTGAATTTGATGTCCAGATTGCTTTTCTACAAGGTCCTTATAGGCCAAAAACTTATCAAAAAACTTCACTCTTGAGTTTTAAGAAGTAAACCCAAGTACGCCTGGAAAATTCATCAATGAAAGTTAAGAAATACTTGCACCCAGAAAAATAAGGAGAAGAAAGTGGACCACACAAATCACTATGAACAAGCTGCAAAGGACCTGAGGCATGCCAAGAGGCACGTTTGTCAAAATTGTCTCGATGATGTTTGTCGAGAACACAATCGGCACAAACACCATCTATGCATGAAACAAGAGGAAGACTAGTCACCATTTGTTGATTAAATAGTTGTTGCAATGAGCGATAGTTTAGATGACCAAACCATTCATGCCAAAGTTTGCTCAAGTCATCGCTATGAGCAACAAAAACTGATGAAAAAGTTGATGACCCAAAGTTGTCAAACTTGTACAACCTGGTAATATCATCAGCAATTCCAGTTGCAAGAACATGCTTAGGATATTTTAGATCCTTGATTACAACTTGGTGAGGTGAAAACTCAACGATTTTACCTTCACCTAAATGAGTGATTTGATAGACTGATAGAAGATTACAAGAAAGACTTGGAACACATAATACATCATTGAAATGACCATTATCTACTTGAATTGTTCCAGATCCTACAACACTAAGAGATCTATCATCACCAACAAATATTTTCTTGGTGTTACATTCATTTAGAGCATAAAACATGGCTTTATCCTTAGCCATATGATAAGATGCTCCTGAATCAATAAGCCACTCATCAGAAGAAGAAGTAGTAGTAGAATTTGAATTGAAGGATAAACTGGAAGTAGAAAGTGCATGTCCGTGAGAAGAAGAAGTAGATCAATACTGATGTTGTGCTTCTTCATCGTTGCTTCTAAATCTGCCATCTTCTTGAAACATTTGGACTCATCATGACCATCTTTATCACAAAAGTTGCAATGTCTATTAGTATTCTTACTTTTATATTTGGCTCATTTGTCACCAGTAGAAGTTGAAGTTGTCTAAGCAGGTTTGGGACCCTTATGTTGTTTGTTGTTGTAGAGAGGATTGTGCTTCTTGGGATACTTGGGTTTATCTTTCTGTTGGGAAACTAAGGATTTGTTGAAGGGACCTGCAGTGTTGATCACTCCAAATTGTACACGCTTATCTTCCTCTCGAATCAAAGAAGCACAAAAGGACTCAAGAGTGGGTTTTTCATAAGCTTCTTCCCCTAGAGCCTCTCTCATGGCATAAGAGGTAGATACAAACACAGAATATGCACTACCTAGCTTAGAAAGAATAAGATAGATGCAACACTCTTCCTCCATATTTATCTTACATTCTTCACATAAAATTATGAATGTTTTAAACCTAGATAGATAGTCTCCAAGGAAAGAAAAATCATTTGGAATCAAGGTCAATATTTGATTTTCTAACTGTTGTGCTTGAATAATATTGATTTTACCAAACACAGATTCAATCGTGTCCCAAGCTTCTTTGGGGTCATCAATATCTTGAAGGTGGTACCTTAAATCAGGAGAGATGGAAATTCTGATTATTCCACATGCTTCTTCATTCCTATTATCCCACTTGGCTTTCTTATTAGCATCAGTGGGTGTTTTTTCCTTTCCCGAGGTAATCCGGTCCAGGCCTTTACTTCTTAATAAATCTTCCATATGAGATTCCCATTGGAAGTAGTTGTTGTTGGTAAGCAAGATAGTACTTGTAGAATTCATATTAAATATGCAGATAATGTGGATTTAAAAACTAAAACTAATGATCTGGATGGAAAGAGCTCGAAAATTTATGTGGTTTTAAAAAAAAACGATATTGAAAACGGACTTCCGATGTTAGAGTTATGCCCTTTTTAAAAAAGGCACGATCGGTAACCAAATGACCACGTGCTTGTGTAAGTTGCTTTATGAAGTGACCCACTTTTATAAAGAGAACTGGGGATCACTTTTACAATGAAGTTACTTTATAAAAAAAAAGTTGCATGCAAAATAAATAACTCTAAAATAAAATATTAAAGCTACTTATAGTGATTCACTTTTATACTTGAAGTGAAATACACTTTACAATTTTAGCATGAACTTTTTCAAAAAATGTAACAAAAGAGAGACTTGAACTCAAGACCTCTTACTTAATAAGGTAACTTTTAACCAAATGATCTAGAAAAACATATTGTAATGCTCAAAAGGAGGATTGGGGGTGTTGTTGTTGTTGTTGAAGATGGCCTTGGAGAGCTTGCTAAAAAAAAACTCTTTTCACACAAGAAAAAATTTTTGCTTCTCGATGACAACAAGGGTTAGATATAAGTTAGCTTACCAGGAAGATGCACCTTTTCCTATCTGTTTCTGATTTTCCGAGATCGCACAGGGCACGGGGAAAAGAGCATACACAGATCTAAAAGAGTAGCAACCCGGAAATAAATAAAACAAAACCAAAATACTACTCTGCAAAAAGAATTTAAAATGCGTATTCAAGCTTTATACCTCTAGATCTGACTGTAATGGTCGTATCTTGGGAAAGAGGAAACCTTTTCGAGTGAAAAGAAAAGTTTTCTTGACTGAAACGAGCACTCCAGACGCAATGGAATAATCCTCTCAGCCCATAAATGTATGAAAATGACAGAAAGTGGAGATGAGGAAACTCGAATTCACGATCTCGATCTACAATAGGAGCGGGTCTTCAATCAGGCTCTGATACCATGTTTGAAAACACAGGTATTCCAATAGAGGATGAACACCTTTAGTAACCACTCACATAACTAGATCTAAGATCAACACACCGATGTTTTCATGTGGTAAAACCCCTACGGGAAAACATCCATGGCCCCAGCCAACATAGCCACTAGGAGCAGTTTATTAATGCAAATAAAAAGATCATTGAGAGATTTTACAAGAGAGTTTCTCACAATTGATCATCGGAAAATGACCCTCCATGCTCTTTAAATAGAGATCATGGACCAATCGGGTGTTAAGTCACAGATCAATGGTCGTTAAAATCGAGGAGAGTATGAATTGTCAAATCACTTTATGTCAAGAACATATCGTGACCGTCGGATTTCCTAAATACAAATGCATACTAATGCATACTAAAGAAACACACTAGAAAACACACTTTTACCTAACGACACAATATACCAAGTAGATCTTACTAACTCCTAAGTGTCTAAATATCCTAACAATGGCTCCATGAAAAAAACTCCATAAAAGTGATCTATAATGTTCCTTAAGCTCCAAATAATCCTTATAATAAGTGGTCACATCCACACCACATGTCAAGGCATCTCCATGTAGCGTGGGAATGAGTTTTTCAAGTAAAAAATCAACCATAAAAACCTCCAACAGTCACATTGACATCCAAATGCAGGGGGTTGGCCTTCAAAATTAGTCCTACAAAATTATGTCCAAATCATCATAAGTTTATTTAATTGATTTCCACATCATTTATTTTAAGGCCCAAGTCACTCAAGTGACTTCTTCCATGATATGAAAATAGAAGGCTGACTTTTTATGCTATGCAAGCACCCTCTACTTCATTAAAATAAACTTTACAGGACCTTGCTTCATGTGTATAAATATGCAAGATAAAATTATGTGTTAAGTTCATGCAACTTCTTGTAAATGTTTATGTGTGAGGAATTGTTCCTTTAGATGGTTAAATATGTACTTTAAACAAATACACAGNAACACAACTTGCAGCAAATAAACCATCAAACTCACAACAATCACAACATGATAAAGGAGTTCACCCCCCTCCGGGCTACATCTCCTTGAGCCTCCATCAATGGACTTGGCTCTCTGGGATTAATTAGTCAAAAGTTATTTTACAAGATGTTTCTCAACTCCAATGGAAAAAAAAAACTGTACCATTGAAATCAGAACACATAAAAACCTCAAAAATGACTAATAAAACTCTGAAAACGGATCATTGCTCATCTGGGCATGACCTCTTCTACATGTGGCCATAAGCTTCCCTGAGCTTCTCTTTGGAAAAAACACCTATAAAAGTCTTCAACAGCCTCTGAAACCTATCCCAATGTGTTCAGAGCATAACAATTAGCCAAAAATGTTTATTCAATCACAGAAAACAAACATAGGCTCACCAAACCATGTCCTCGATCAATGAGGGCGTCAAGCTCCCTAGAGCTTGCTGAAACTTCAATGGTGAAAAACCTGCATAAGAAGTCTTCAAATGGCCTTGATAACAATGCCAATGGATTCATGACATCCAAAAACCCCTAGCTGGTCTTTTACGGCACCTCATTCGGCCAAGAAATGAGAAAGATAGGCCTCCTGCCATTCTCTTCCTTCAAGCTTGCTGAAACTGGTTCGCCAAAATGCACCCTGTGTGCATGAAACAAGAACGCGCTCCAAAATGCGTGTTTAAACCCAACCCCGCGCATAACTGAAAACCGGTCCAAACTGTAGGATGGTTAGGGTGCCTCCAGCCCCTAACCGCCTAGCACTTGGGCATATGAATCTTAATATGACCTCGCACTATAATAAAAAGGGCTTCGTTTTTAAAACCGTTTAAACCACCTTTTAAAACCCCGTGCTTCGTGTGGTCACATGGCATAATAGGACCGTGGCACAAATCCTGCGTGCACACAAACTGTCGGGCACGGTCATATATATACAACCCAAACAACCGCGAGTCGGGGCTAAGCCCCGGCCCGACCCCCCACCAATGGTCACATAAATTAAACTTAAATAAATATAAACTCATTTATATATCAAGTCACAACCATTGGTCCATTGGTCATACGGTCCTTGCAAAGGTTCTCAAGTGTTGAGGAGGTCCACGGTTTGAATCTGGTGGACTATTAAAATTTTGAACAACAAACCATAAGCCAATACCGGGGTGCCACGTGGCAGCCCATGATTGGGCCACGTGGCACCTTACCATTTGCCCAATAACTGCCACGTGTCAAAACTTGATTCGTCCAATTGCCAACCAATCAAAAACTGCCATGTAATCTTTACCAATTCATCTCTGCCATGTCATCATGTACGGACCTGCCACGTCAATGTACGGACCTACCACGTCAGCATCCGTACGGACTGTACGGACTGCATAGTTAGCACTTTTTTTACCTATTTGACGATTCGAACAGATTGCGATATCTCTCGCTCCCAACGTTCGTTTGAGACGAAACGAATTGAGTTGGGTTCTTGATGACAAGGGCTACGTTCACGTCCGATTTGAGGCAATTCCAAGAATGTTGATTTTTGAGCTAAAATTTGACCCCTAGTCCAGATTTTGATCACACATTCCCACTGAAAGGCTTTTGGACCCACAAAATCTTATGATTATCGGTCTGCTTTCAAGTTATATCAACTGATTCTACTTGAAAAATCTTTTCGACAATCACCTGGATATCTTGACATGCCTTGCACTGCAACTGGCTATGTCCTTCAACCATTATTCTCTGGCTACTGCTGACCCACTGTTCTCTCTGTGCTTGGAAGAATGCCAACCTTCCCACTGAGAATCAAGTCCCTCTTTAGAACTCTTTGACGTCAACAAAATCAGCTCTCCAATGGCTGCAAAAACTTTCCTGCGACATCTTGTCACAAGCCAAGAAAACCATCAATCTTGAAAACAAATTATACAAGACTGAAAAATGATGCCAACAAAATATTTTGTTCTTCAAACAAACTGTCGCATCCTGTACTTCATCAAAGCACATGGAGTTTTCTTGCATCATGGTGTACTCAAAATCAACTTACAAGTCAACAAACACCATCGACTAAACACAAGTCGAACGGCACGATCGACACAACATAGTCGTCAGAAAATCATCAACACCAGTCGAGACTCATTTGAAACATATCGACCTTCCCAAACTGACAAGTCGACAAACATGATACATAATCATGTTACAATCATGAATCACTCATGATGAACCATCACCAGGTTCACTGCTTACACATACATAAAAACAATTGCATGTGCATGACTCTTCAACTCTTCTTCCAGTACAAACATAAGTACATAACCCAAAACATGTGGGTACATAAGAGTTGAAATGAAAAATTTAAATGGCTGCAACAAGTGAACATCATATCCATCTTTTACATCCTCCTGGCGAATTTATGCAACAAACAAAATTGCCTTCAAATGAATTTCATACACATGCAACTTGCATCATGCAAGTTGTGATAAACTGTTGCAACTTATCATGCTTCCCATAAATGCACACATAACGCTGAAAAGTGCATTTACAATAGAAAACGCAAGCTTTACTTGCTCAAGAAATCAAACCATTTCTTACCAAGCCAATTCAACGGTGACTTTTTATGTTGAACATCGTCCTCTTGTGAATCATCTTGACTCACATCGATGATGGAATCTCCTCTTCCATTCTCGCCAATCTCTTTATCCAACGACTTCTTGTGATGTGGATGAGTGGTTGGATGCAACGTCCAACATTGGTCAATGAGATGACCCCACTTCTGACAATGAGTGCAAATATTTTGCATCCTCTTTTCACGTTGTCTTTGCTTGGACAATTTCCTGAAAGAGGTTAATCTTTTCCAACATTTTGAAACATGATGGTTATATAAACCACAATATGTACATGGATTCTTTCTTCCATTTTTACATATAAATTTATCATGCTTAACATAATCAAATGCAACTGAATGATAAGCAGAATTATACCTTGAACATTCACCTTTATCGCCTCTTTGAGGAGGTGAATTTTAAGAGTTACATGCTCTCCTTTGAAGACCATCAATAGTGTTCTTGTCTTCATCACTGCCACAACTTTCTTGTTTCACACATTCGCATTCATCTTGAACACAAGCCTTGCATGTTGGAGGGATTGAACTTGAAATAAAAGTTCTTGAACTTTCACCTTTAAAGCCTTCTTGAGGATGTGAACTTGAAACAAAGTTTGTTCTTGGAACTTTTTCCCTTGTCTCCTCAACTTTGGAATTTTCTCCATTCATTCGTTCATATCCAAGACCACAATACTTAGGTCTTTCTTCAACAACAATAGGCTCAACAATGCCTTGTGCATGCTTGCCTAACCCTTTACCTTCATAGCCCATTTTTAACAATAACTTGGACCCTATTCCTCTTGTGTGATTT
>ML780137.1:210570-225259 GCA_009831015.1 Picea engelmannii | reverse complement strand
ATGCAACTTCTTGTAAATGTTTATGTGTGAGGAATTGTTCCTTTAGATGGTTAAATATGTACTTTAAACAAATACACAGCAACACAACTTGCAGCAAATAAACCATCAAACTCACAACAATCACAACATGATAAAGGAGTTCATCCCCCTCCGGGCTACATCTCCTTGAGCCTCCATCAATGGACTTGGCTCTCTGGGATTAATTAGTCAAAAGTTCTTTTACAAGATGCTGCTCAACTCCAATGGAAAAACATACTGTACCATTGAGATCAGAACACATAAAAACCCAAAAAATGACTAATAAAACTCTGAAAACGGATCATGGCTCATCCGGGCATGACCTCTTCTACATGTGGCCATAAGCTTCCCTGAGCTTCTCTTTGGAAAAAACACCTGTAAAAGTCCTCAACAGCCTCTGAAACCTATCCCAATGTGTTCATAGCATAACAATTATCCAAAAATGATTATTCAATCACAGAAAACAAACATAGGCTCACCAAACCATGTCCTCGATCAATGAGGGCATCAAGCTCCCTAGAGCTTGTTGAAACTTCAATGGTGAAAAACCTGCATAATAAGTCTTCAAATGACCTTGATAATAGTGCCAATGTATTCAGGACGTCCAAAAACCCCTAGCTGGGCTTTTACGACACCTCATTCGGCCAAGAAATGAGAAAGATAGGCCTCCTGTCATTCTCTTCCTTCAAGCTTGTTGAAACTGGTTCGCCAAAATGCACCCTGTGTGCATGAAACAAGAACACGCTCCAAAATGCGTGTTTAAACCCAGCCCCGTGCATAACCAAAAATCGGTCCAAACTGTAGGACGGTTAGGGCGCCTCCAGCCCCTAACCGCCTAGCACTTGGGCATATGAGTCTTAATATGACCTTGCACTATAATAAAAAGGGCTTCGTTTTTAAAACCGTTTAAACCACATTTTAAAACCCCGCGCTTCGTGTGGTCACATGGCATAATAGGACCGTGGCACAAATCCTGCGCGCGCACAAACTGTCGGGCACGGTCATATATATACAACCCAAACGACCGTGGGTCGGGGCTAAGCCCCGGCCCGACCCCCCACCAATGGTCACATAAATTAAACTTAAATAAATATAAACTCGTTTATATATCAAGTCACAACCATTGGTCCATTGGTCGGATGAGCTTTGCAAAGGCGCTCAAGTGTTGAGGAGGTCCACGGTTCGAATTTGGTGGACTATTAAAATTTTGAACAACAAACCATAAGCCAATAACGGGGTGCCACGTGGCACTTTATCATTTGCCCAATAATTGCCACGTGTCAAAACTTGATTCGCTCAATTGTCAACCAATCAAAAACTGCCACGTAATTTTTGCCAATTCAGCTCTGCCATGTCATCATGTATGGACCTGCCATGTCAATGTACGGACCTGCCACGTTAGCATCCGTACGGACTGTACGGACTGCACAGTCAACACTTTTTTTACCTGTTTGACGATTCGAACAGATCGCGATATCTCGCGCTACCGATGTTCGTTTTAGATGAAACGAATTGCATTGGGTTCGTGATGACAAGAGCTACGCTCATGTACGATTTGAGGCAATTCTGAGAATGTTAATTTTTGAGCTAAAATTTGACCCGTGGTCCAAATTTTGATTATTCCAACACATTAAATGCTACAAATATACCCCCATAGTTGTCATAGTACTCCCATGTGTGGGTTGGCCCTCTAAACAAATGATGATTAACTCATAAAAGACAAATGGAGAGAGCTCAAGTTTATTCCACGTGGCATGCCAAGGAGTGGCCCATGTGTGCACAAACAACCCAAAAATTCTCCAAGAGGTGTGACCATTTCCTTGGGAGACATGATATGCCTCGAAAAACATTGAAACTATCCACAAATCAAAATGGAACTAGCTACTAAAGAAGTGTCATGTCATGCCATCAAATTGTCTTGTTCATCAAAATGTATGTTAATACCCATACAAAGAGAATGGGTAGCATTAGTAATACTTAAAATTTCATTTCCAACACATAGATCACTCCCTTCCCCTAACCCATTTCCTAGGTGGGGATAGATGGTATCACAATCCCTCTTATGCTTAGGATTGCTAAAAAGGAAATCAAACTCATGAACAAACCACGAATCTTGACCTTCCATGTCTACATGGGTACTTCATACAATTTTATGATTTATCTAACAAGCCTCTCGCAATTATCAATCATGACGTAGTCTATCCTTACAATGTGAAGTGCATGCCTTTAATTGACTTAATAATCACAATAATAAGTGGTTCACGTCACCTTTGAAGTAGAGGTTATCTTTCCAAAATTAAAAGGATAAATGTCCTACCAAAATTTAAATAACAATCTCTACAATACATATGATTGGAACTATTTTAAGGGTATCTACTTTATAACTCTCACTACTCAATGATTTTGTAGAGATAAGCATACTCCTCCATAAAGAACTTCATTAGATTTTAACTTGGGAAATGAGCTACTTCACCTAAGGTATAGTCCCACTATAGCTCTTATTGAAATTGGTTTAACATGACTACTTGATGTCAGGTCAAGATCCATATGACTCTCAATTGGTGCTTGGAGCCATTAATATATTAGTTGCAACAACCCCTAATTAGTGGACACCTTATCATAACCCAACTCCATTTTATTATCACTCATATTTCGGTTAATGCAAAGACATGCTTCTCTTATTAATATATTTTTCATATGTTCCATATAGGACCCCCATTTTTAAATTATACCCTATTTTTTTTTACCACAAGTTAAAACCTTATCTCATCATTGGAACTCTGGTTAATGAATTTTATACTGATATCTATATAAATTTTGTTTAGTCATGCATACAATCCCATCGGGGTTTCTTCATAATTATAACCAGTTATCTTTGAAATTGATTCACTCAAGCTCGATTGGTATGATACATACATTGTCACTCATGAATTGGTGCAAAAATAAATCCCCGATGCTTAGGAACGTTTACTAAGATATTGTTAATTGATCATTATGCGATGCAGTTACTTCATGATTAGCAAGAAATATAAATGTAAATGTATTTCATCATTAAGAAATATAAATGTACATCATCACTAAGCAAGCACAAAATCTCTTTTCATTATTGATTGTGTGATCATATTTGTTAAAATATAGGGGACTTAATGGTTAGTTACCTCAGTAGTGCCAAGAAACACAAGTTTGGCATACCATACATTTCTTTCAAGTTGTATAGTAGCATTGTTGTCCCTAATTGGGTAGACCATGACCCATGCCCAAAAAAAGGGGTGGTGGAAGTAGATTTCAAGCTTTCAAAGAAACTATCAATGATATGAACATCGTCCTTGAGCTCATCTTGTTGGAAATATTTTAAAAACATTCCCTTCAAGACATGGTTATCCCATAAGAATCATCCATACCAACCTCTGTATCATTGTTTTCATCCCTAATATTCAAATGAACAATGTTATTCTAGGAATTATGAATTGGTAAATCAAGACATAGTAAGAACTAAATAGGTGGTTGATTCAACCATGCTTGGTATTATTTGACTCCAATTCATGCTCAGTTAGCAACCTTCTTTCGAGTTGATTCATAGTGGGGTGAAAACAATAGATGATAGACATATCACTCATTGTCACAATCCTAATTGCAAAAACATTTTATATTAAATCAATGTTATTGTTAAACATAAGATAACATGTTCACACATTAAACCAAACATTTATAAGAAGCATGTAAAGTTTTTTCCAATACACATGCAACCAACCAAATTATTAAACAAGTGTTAATTAACCCGGAAATATACGTTAGTTCCATTGAAAATCAGAAAACTCAATTAGTTAATGATCTTTTTCTTATTCTCAAATGGGACGTCTAAAGGTAGTCACAATACAATTTGTCATCGATAAACAAGTAGTGTTCAATGAAAGCTATAGTTTATTAACAACTCATCACCAAGAGACATAGTGTGTATTACATGCACAACAACAAATCTTGATGATTTCCTTTTGATTAATAAATCTTTGTCATTGGAGTATTCCTCAAACAAATAATTTKCATTGAACAATGAGCACCTACAATTATTTKTGAATCTTGTAATGTTGTCATGAGTGCATGGATGACCATCGATATATAATAAGTTCTTCATGTCAAAATTTTCATAATCATAACCATTCATGCACATGCTTTAAATGGAAATGTTTATTTGTATTTAACAATATTCTAGTAATYAGACCGATTATAGAGAGAACYACAAAATGGCATAAYTGCTTCTCATTATTTGGGAGGAATGAACACATGTGAAAGGGTAAATAACCCCATATTTTCATCATCTACACTAGACTTCACAATCATGTAATAATTACCATAAAAGGAGAATGTCATCCCAACATTWCTTATAGGCAAGGAAGACTTCCAAGCACCATACAAAGTAATATTATATYAGGATTGGGATTTAAATTGCAWATGGATAGGGAGAGAGAAKTCATAACTACCCTATARCAATTGAACCAACCTTGGTGTGTACTTAGACATTGTTTCTCTCAACTCATACAACTTTTTGGATCTCCTAGTAGATATGTYTAGGGTAGTATTTCAATAGCATGCTTTGGCCCACTAYATTTCTTAGTTGAATCAACARAAGGAAATGGATTGGTCAATTTTGAATGAAACACAAATGATTTRGCTTCCAAATTTTCAAAAAAGGACCATATGGAAGTGTTCCTACGTGTATTTCCTATACCACCTATCAGTCCTTAACAACAATGGGAGATATCATACCRTCAACTTTGGATGGTAGCCATTAAYMTAGTGGCACATTGTGACATGCCAAGAATTCATATTTGACACTTTACATTTTTTAATAGCCACATACTACTAGGGCRTCAAAAAAGAGATCCAGTTCAGGGTGAAGTACCATTTCCCAAGATGGACACTAGAAGACAGTTTGTTACAGTTGGTGGGGTAAAGTASTTCTCCATTTTCATATGTCATAAGCTAATGGTGTATTTCTYTAGATAAGATCTTGCAACATWTTGTATATCGGATTAATAAAATATYYTGCACATCCAAACTCGATCTCARATCAACATCCGACAAAATCCAATGCACAATTWTTCAAATTCACRTGAAAAGKTAGTAGATATCTAATTAGATAATCAAAATATAGATAAAATATAGACTTGTTACAAAGATAAATGGATAACTTTGTGAACCTMCAATARTGGAATAAGGAATCTAAAGAATTGGTCGTTTGATATAATCATTTTRCCCCCTTGCATAGAKCCAAAACCATAATCAATACAATTCTAMATTCYAAAAGAAAGTGTGGGAAGAATGTGACATTATATTTTMAAATAGACTTTATAACRCWTTTTTTTAAGTAGTCRATGCACCTTCCCTGAATGAGGTGCCTGCTAGYTTCCATGATAATGTGGTGGGCCTAAYCGAGAAGGTGCCTYGCCAAGGACACTAGATGGCTAYGAKCTTCCAGCGTCTTCCTCSACCCGTCAATTTGGAKATTGTTTTGAATGATACACTCAKGCATGTTGGGGTCCTTTCGAGRTCAAACAAGATGGATGATATTAATGAATAKGCATGGGAAGARGAYCGACTCGTTCATACACTACATTTTCATGAAGCTTATGAGGCATGCTCGGTACCAGGGTTTATAAATTGAATYRGGAATGGAGGTGGGATACATCATTCGGCCTAYGAGAAAAATCATCAACAYGATGAAGAGGAAGCRTCCATGATTTCTAATCACCTCMCCCCCCCTCATGATTAGATCGATCAAGMAATCCATYGTGTGTAAACCAAGGGTATTACTCTGAWTATGAGCTTGATAAATTGGGTTGTGATGGTTGTGAGGTAGGTTCATCTCAYCTCCGGTATACTGACCATACCCTCCAGGTTCTTGATTTTGYGAATAGCTTAGTTCTCCTTTTCGTCRGTCTGGAAATGRCTCCTAGAGGATGGAAACCTTCTCACTCTCACTTAGTGAAGCCTTCYGAAGCARCGAAAGTTGACATTGATGCTATTTAATTGKATGAATACTTTGTCCTAGAGGATGAAAAATCTAAAATGCAYGAACTTGAGGCCGAAGTMCGCAAAATCAAGGAATTYCGTGAGGATGAAGATGTGGAGGTTCAGTTTSGAGGTTTCAYTCTTGATATGGGTTGTACCTGGACCATAAATTYGAAGTCTTATTKCACCCTTGAACTTTACTGGCACACCAAAACCTTSGTGGCCATTGGTATGCTTCCCAATGAGAAARWWTTTYGTCAAGTGAAAAGCAAGTAGGAATCTTTGGARATACAWAATKMTTATTTGATKGAGGTGGTCACCAATCTCTCTAGACAACAAAGAGGTACCTTTCTTCCTCCTACAAGGAACTATGCAAATCTTGAAACCTCGACTACAACTGCTCTTACCAGCCMYCTCAAGTTTAGCATGACAAGTSATACTGGTCTCTTTGATATTCAGTTTTTATTATGCTATATAGGTTTTTAGATATGATAAAAAGTATGGTTAAACATGAACTAGATATGCATTATAGTTTCAAACTTATAACTCAAYTGTTATATGTTAAGGCCTRGTTTCCCCTTAGGGGCACGCAATATTTTTTGTTTTTTGTGATTTTGTGCCCAAGGGACTATCATCATCTTTATRGGATTGGAACAACATGGCCTCCCCTATCTRCATATTTGTAATTTTTTTCCATATTTRATATAGAAGCTTACTTACAAAAAACAATGTAGTTGATGCACCTATTTAGAGTAAGAGCATTAGTGTTGTTGTTGATATGAGACTCACTAGTACAATTTATTTTATTACACACCGGGAAAAACCTATGCTAAAATCTTTGCAAGGAATACCTTTGTAAAGTACAATTTACGAAGGTTTATACTTCCATTTTTCATAAATTATGTTACTCATGTGCATTTACGGTATTATAATGCACCATTATGCTTAATATTGAAGGATGTACCATGTGTCAAAATATGTTTTTTTTTTTTTAAACAACACTTTTGTCATCAATGAGCTGAAAAAAATGAAACAAAAACAATAAAGGGATTTTCATTTTGTAAAAGTGAGTTAAAGAAAACCATGATTAATCATTGTACCAAAAGTTAGAGGGGAGACTTCTACAAGAGACATTTACCAAGTAAGATATTGTAGTGGATAGATTTTTTGAAGATCATAATTTGTAAGGGGTCACTATGGGTCACATACACATGTAGAGGAGAATTTTCAGGTATGTAAGTTCATTCTCTTCATCTCAACAAATTTTCTCTCAATTGATTCACAATTTCACAAAAAAAAAAACATTTATTCCTATTCATATTTATAGTTCATTTCAACATAATAGAAGGGTTTAAGACTCACCTTCCCTAGCTTTGTTGTTGCTTCCCTTTCATTTTTTTGTTCCTGCAAATCTTATGTAGTAGCTTGTTCATACTAACCACAATAACTACATTCCTAATTTGAGCTAGTATTTAACAATAATTGAATTACAAGAAGTGAATTTAAGGCATAAAATTGGCATTGTTTCATGGATACCCAAATGTTAGATTTATAACATTTAAACCGATATTTCACTAAAAATTTAACAAAAGAGTCGACAACGTATTAATTTCAATTTTGAGTAGAAATCTATTACATATTAACAATAAAAATACTTTTTTATATACTTGAGTTTGTACTTCTGTAGAAAATTCCAACTAGTCACCTCTGAATCCTTCATTGTCTACTTTCCTAGAGTGGAATTATTAACCTCACATCCAACTAGGATCCTAGTCGGATTCCTAGCTCTAGGAAACCCTTTGATTTCCTATCCCTTTGTGCACAAGGCTCCAAGAACAACAATCCACAATCAAGCTCTTAAAAAGAATGTCACAAGAAAATATTTGTTTCAAGGATTCTCCAATTTCTCTACCAACTCCAACCTTTGAGCCCCCTTCAATACTACTGCATCCTCTCTATTTATCAAATTCACATACATACCTTGATAAGTCTCCTCCACCACCCTCATCCATAGGCCATCAACCTCCTATTCATTTTGTTAGGAAATATATAAATTAAATAAATTAATAATAAAATAGAATGAAAAGTCTTCCTTCTCATGTTAACTTATTAATGTAAATTTACATTTTTCCCCAAAATTTTATGGCAACTCACCATACCCATTTAATTCACCATGCCAACCAATAATCAAATTCAATGAAGTTATTTAATTCTACTAAATATTATGTGTCTGCAATATAATTTCTATAATCATTAAATCATTAATTTAACAATTAATAACATAGTTTAGTAATTAATACTTCAAGTAATTGTATTGATGTACACTCACAGGATATGTATGTGTAGTTATCATACACATATCTCATGCATACATTAATAATAAATATTTTTTTCCTCAATTGCATGGTTCTTGTATGTTCACAACCAAGCATGTATGATGGTAAATAAATTAAATGTATCATCCATTAATCTTTAGTAACAAAATCACAATAATTTAGCACTCATTGATCATCACACCAAGAGTATCATAAATGAATTAGACAAGTGTATTTAATTAGGATACAAAATAAAATCATGGTGGTCTATAACAAAGGATGACACCACCAAATACCTATCAGGATACTAAAAAAACTCGCAATCAACTATGAGTACATAGTCACCACTACTTATATCATCCACCTTCCACCTCTTTCTTTGTTGTAATGTGTTATAGCCTCAGCTATACCAACCTAAATCCAAATATAACCCTAAGGTGTATGCATCAACTATATAGACCTAACTTCCCTAGCAGGAAACTAGCAGTCTTCATCACAGATCTAAGAAAGCATGGCTAACATCGTCCTTCAATGAGTCTAGATTTCAGAGGATACACAGTGGGTAACACCTCCACCCCCCAACTAGGGTCAACACCCTAACATCGAGCCATATTGTGCAATTACTATTCTTAGAGCCATGTCACCGAATAGCCACATTCAAAAATTATGCATCCTATCAAAACCACACTTCCCACAAATTATAGTAGTGTTTGAAATCATAAATGAAATCATAAGTAAAACTTATAGTATACCATTATCTTCATGATATCTATGACATCCAGGTTACCTTGGCACTATAATAATTTGGATAATGCATAGCCTATCAACCTATATCTTAGCTCACCAATAACACACACACACACACACACACATGCCCATGCGTGCACACACACATTCATGTGATAATCCATATTATGCATTGACGTTCAAATAAGAAATGTAGGATTATTTACACCATGCCTCACATATTTTATACATTCACAACATAATTTTGAACTAGTATCCACATACCAAAATTTCACATTTTAATTTGCATGCTTAAATAAACATGTGATGGTAAAAATGATTTGATGTCAACACATAAATATGCCTAGATGTCCACATATCAAGTGTCTCATCAGTCTTGCCAGTCTAAGTAGATACTAAGAAAATAAATATTAGGATAAGTCATAGTATAGTTCTAGTTGCATAATTCCAAATGTGGGGTATTGCATGTGCCCACCCTTTAGGAAACTTCATCTTGAAGTTATGGTCATTAACAATATAGCGAAATTCATGGCACAATTTCTTTGTGTCTTCCCTGATGGAAAACCCTAGGATATACAAGTCCCATTATACCTTCACTTGATCAAAACATGTCAAAGTCATCTATCCATTATATGTACTAGATTAATTTGGAATGAGCTCTTGTTGGACACCTAAAAAATTCTCTTTTTATAGCATGGGATGTGTTTGATACATACCAACATGAAACTGAAATAGATATTATATTATACATTTTAGGTAGGTCTAGTGGTAATGTGAGTTGATAAGTGATTGGTATTATCCTCTCAAGCATTTTAGATGGTCTAATCAAACCACAAAACAATTTGATGTCCTTTCCAAATTTTATCACCCTCTTCCATATTATGAGTTGTAGGAAGACTTTGTCCCCTATGTCAACATTTCATCTGGTTTTGTGGGCATCAACATATCTCTTTTCTAGATTCCTAGATTTTTTGGGCCTCTTTCTAACCTACACCACTTGTTCTTTCATTTCTTGATTTAACTAGATCCCAATTTGATGATATCATGTATGGTATATCATATAATAGCTTTAATTGTGTGGCCATGCCAATCAATTAAGCATGTGTTGTCAATCCACACTTTCATAGGAAGAAATTTCTACCCACAAGTCTCTTAATAAACTAGGTGTTACCTCCCAAATTGTATGGAATGATGAAAGCCCTAATCCATAAGGTACAACCCAAGGGAAACCTCTAGTAATGTCACCACTATCACCTCAACAACCATCCTATGTTTCTTTAGGCTGGCTAAAGGGGGTTATTCCCTATTAAGATTACTAATACCAAGCAATGAAGCACAAGGTGATGTTGAGAGTAGCCTTAGCAAAACAAGGTTTGGAGTTTTCAAGATTTTTAGAATAAGTTATGTAAGGACATCAAGAGATTTGTGCGAGGTCAAACTAGGGAAATGGAGTCAAGATAAATCAAATGGAAAATGAGGTCAAGAAGAAAACCCTCTTGGGAGTTGTTATTTCTTTAAAGGACTAGGGTTCAAAACTAGCACCAGGAGTTTTATTAATCCCTCACTGAATCAAGATCAACAATGGATTCAAGGTTTACAAAAGGTTTTTCTTCATGGGAATAGCCTTCACCATCCAAAATCAACTATGACTTGATGAAATTACTTAATACTTCAGCCAAGGAACCATAAGCAAAAACATAGCATGGTATATGTTAGCATCTTTATTTTTAAGGTAAAGTTAGAAGTTTCTTCAGAGTTTACAAAGTCATGCCTTAGTCTTAGGAAGACCAAAGCATTCCTAATTGCTTCACAGTGTGTGTGTGTGTGTGTGTGTGTGTGTTTTGTCTCATGAGATGATTCAAATTCTTTGGGTCATTGATCAAATAAAAGGTAAGATGCATGTCAAAAGAGAGTCAAGTTATACGTATAAGTTAAATGGTTTTTTGTGAATTTCATGACACATCATGGAAGACAAGAGTTATTAAAGGTGTATAGGAGTCTATCATATGAGGGGGGTCAACTTGCTTAAGAAAATCCTTCCTTTGTAGCTGGAAAACTCGGTATATATTCATGAATTTTAAATACAAGTAGAGAGTGTTTTTTTGATAGCAGAGATTCATCATGATGTTCTCTTTCAGTGTGTTTTCCTCTAGTTCACGTTCATTTCACTTACATTTTTTCTTATAAATCATAGCTAAGAGTAAATGATTGGAATTCATCCTTGATAGATGCTCCCTTCATATAGTTAATGCAGGTGTCATGTTTTAATGATTGTAGGTCCATAATTCACCCTTTGTCAAGTGCTATGTTCATTGTAGTCCCTTTATGTTATTTCTTCTAAAGTTACAATTGAGAATTCATCCTTATTAGATGCTCTCATTCGTAATGGGTTTTTCTTATTTCTATATTGCCATCATCTGAATATTGTTTATTTCTGAAAGGTATGCTTACTTTGCCTTTGTTCCCTCATGAGTACATAGCTCTGTTAATATTCATAGTGTATCTCAGAATTTGTCTCCATTTCCCAATGGAATATACACTCAACCCTTCCCCAATGTTTTTTAAAATTGGCTTTTGACAGAAGATTAGCCATTGCACTGATTACACAACTAGTTATTGAGGTAACGATGGTTGAATGAGTTGCATGAGAGAGCCCTCTCTGAAACCAAAAAGGATAGATTCCATTTTCCAAGCGGTTTGTGGTTACCTTTGGGTTTCTTTGATGCAACCCAAAGAAATTATAGAGTGATAACATTTTGGCGTCATTTCCTACAAATGAAAGTTGCATTTTCCTTGGGAAGAACGACAAATATTAGATCTGATTATTGATGGTGGACAGCAGTCAGACACAAGGAGGTTGTAAATCATCCACTTGGCGACTCCATTATCAGTTGTATCCAGATGACAGAATGTCAATGGAAACTCTATTATCTGAAGGTTTTAAATCTTCAAGAAGGTACTAGTGACTCCACTGGATTTGATGAAGAACTCATATGTTGCTACCATTGTTTCAAGGTATGCATGTTTCAACTTTTCACAGATTTATGGTTTCCTGAATCCTTTACCCAAGTATGAATATTTTTTAAGAAATGGTCCTAAATTTAGTGGAGATGATCTGAGTTTGACTTTGAAGCATATCTCAAACTTTTGTAACTTTACTGAGTTTCTTAGAGTCCATCATGAATATGCTTTTGTTGATACTAAGAGGGGGGTGAATCAGTATCAAGTACAATTTCAAAACTATTTCAACTTATACGTCAACCAGATTATATATACAATTATATCCAATGAGAAATGAACAATAGTAGAAGGGTTACACCAATACACCAATACACCACAATACACCATGCACAATATATGAGAAATAATCAATAGTTATTGTTCAAGGGAAGTAATGACTTCCAAGGGAAGCTACAGCTTCCAAATATAAAGAGGGGGATAAACCTCCAAAAGGAAGATACAATCCTCCAATATCAAGAGAGGGCTTACCTCTCCATCCTTGACCCTTCCTTCCACCCAAAAAGGATTTATAGAGAAAATGGTATACCTTATTCAATTTTGGTTTATTCAGGAAAGAAAACGTGTACAGAATGCCCCGCACTCAATATTTAACATCAGATTTTGAAATTTGTACACAAGAAACTACAACCTGTATTATTTCCAATACAATTGGTCTTACTTCATTTTGATTCTCTATGAAGAAGTTATGATTGTTTCACCCAGCACACTATTTTATGACTAGCTTCAAGACTAGTCAAAAACCCTATCTTCCACAGAGTGTATCTCCAAAATTATAGCGAATAAATAGCTGGAATTTTCACCACAGTTACCTAGATATGTCTTCTCAATAGCCTCTGAATTTCACCATATGAATCATTCTAGAAACAAAGTTATAGCGAAAATGGTAATATCACCTGTAAATAACATACCTTAGAATACATCACCAAGAGACTTCATCCTCCCTTGAAATTCGGCCTTCTTTACTTCAAATTTCCTCTGAAATTTGACTTATATCTCCTGGTTCATTAAAAAACTTGTGTGTGTAAAATTAATGTATAATGATATGTATTTATACCCCTTATGTCACTTTCTTTTAATGTTAGGGCCGACATGTAGTTTCTTCTTCAATTTACTTTGTCATCTTCAAAAATTCATTTCTCCTCAATCGTGAGGATCCACGTGATGTGCCACATACCATCGAAAGAAGCATGGCATATACTATCCATCCATGGGTGTTTTATCTGCATGTGTAATTTCCTTCATGTCTATCTACTTCGATCAATTGTCGGGTCCAAAATCCAATGGCTAGGGTTAACATCAATGACACCAACCAATCTTCCAACAATATCCCCCTTTGTCATTGATGGCAACACTCATGCTCCCCCCATCCTCATGCTCCCCCTTTGTGACCAAGATAATTACATTTGTAGCATACAATATTTTTTTCCATCAATGGGGAAAATGAATTATAACTTTTGTTGAAAAATCCACGATTGTTTCCATATCTTCTATTTACACCATTCATATTTCTTGCATAGTTGTTCCTTTCATTGATTCTGCAATAAATTGGCTTATGTCCAAAAATTTTGCAAGTATAACAATGACCAAGAAATAAATTTTGATATCCGGGAGTAAGTGACCTTCTTTGTGATGTAGTCCATCTGGGTTCATGATCTACTCTTATGTAGTTTCCTTCATATTGATTGAAGCTTCTTTGATTCCTGAAGGTAGGAGGTATTCTTGGATATTCATCTCTTTTGTAATCATTCCTTCTTTTTGGTATCCTGGTCCACTTCTCATCAATTGTTTGTGTAGAGATTTCTTCAACCTTCTTGTTGGTATTTACATCTTCTTTGTATGAAGTTTCACCCATGCATCCAAGATGTGTTAAATCTTTTGGCACTTGAGAGTTTCTTAAGCTCTTCCTCAATGAGACAACTTCTTGTTCAATTTTCTCACAATATTCTTCTTTATTCATCATTTGGGCATTCCTTACTTCTCCTATTCTTCTTGCTTCTTTAAGTAGAGCTTTCAAGGAAATGGTTTATTTTCTTAGTTTCTCAAAGTATTCTAATTGTTTCTTCAAGCTTTCGATTGTATTTTCACAACTACCCAATTCACTTCTTAGTTTTCTATGTGTGTTTTTGAGCTTGCTATTTTCAATCTCAACATGCTTCAATTTTTTAAGATTCTCATCTTCTTGTTGAATCATTTATGCTTCATTATTTTCTTCTTCTTCATTGGACTTGTCTTCTTCAGTATCATCTCTTTCAATCCTTGGATAAGAACATTCAAATTCAACATGTCCTACTCCTTCACAATTAAAGCAAAAGAACTCACCTCTATTTGTTTCTTTGAAATCTGAGATGTTGTAATTTGCTTCAACATCTTCTTCTTCTTCTTCATGTTCTTCTGCTTCTTCCCTTGCATAAAGGTCTTGTAGCTTGTCCCAAAGCTCTTTTTTTGATGCACATGATCCCACCTTGGATTTCACTGAATCTGTTGATCCATCCAAGATGGTATCTATTGCCAATTTGTTGTTCCTTCTTACTTCCTTTTGAGCTACAGTATTTGGTTTCTTCAAAGCATTGTATCTTGAA
>ML780137.1:143709-169715 GCA_009831015.1 Picea engelmannii | reverse complement strand
TCATCTTGTACTTGAACATTTAAGTGGGGTAAAAGGAGGTTGCCCCCTCGAAGAGGATTATTATCTAAAATTATCTCTTTTTCAAGGCATTGAGTACTTTTTCTGAGGTTTTTCTATGCTATATTGATATTTGGTTCTTAACAGTAAGAGGAAGAAAAAGACACAGGAGATTGATTTAAAACTAGTGAAAACATTGTCATGATCAAAAATACATCACACAACATAATCTCCCTTGATTGGACCTACCAATTCTGAGTGTCTTAAAACAAAGCTTACAGAGAGATGAAGAGAAGCTTACTTTCATTAAACAGGAGGTCTCAGATACAGCTCATAACCCGAGAACCAGAAATTTCATTAAAATTTTACAATTCGGGAGCCTAGTTCAACCATCCATAGATACAAAAATGGAAAAAATTACTTCATATACTTGGATAAAATCCCAGTAGGAGCTTCGAGTTACTGCATTAAAGGCATTGCGTCTGTGTGTTTACTGGCAGACTGTGCATGCAGTCTCTGAGCCATCGTGCACTTCGGTCATATGCCACCGTGTTCTAGAATGAGCCTGCAAGGATTTAACAAGCTGACAGTCCTCTCCTGGACTTTCCATTTATGGTGGAAACAATGTCCACCCACCACCAATTGTTCCAATAACTGCTTCCGTGGGATCGGAAACGACCCTGATCAACTCTGCACCTTTGGGATGTCGAGGCTTCTCATGTTGCCACCTCGATCTGCTAAACGGCTTCATGGTAAGACGAGGAGGTGAGTGTGATTATTGGGCACCTGACGGGAAGCGACGGATGAGCAGTGACTAGACACGGATGATTTGGCATATTAGATGTGGAAGTGAGATGAGGATATGCCAGAGGATGAATGTGGCAGGTCTTGTGGGGGCCACAGAGGTACGATGGTGGGATGTGATTTTTCGAAAGGGAACAAGTATGATATGATGGGATGACGTGATAGGGAGAGGGACAGGTGTGGGAAGACAAGAGGGAGTGAAAAGGAAAATGATATGCCACGAGGGTGAGTGGAAGGCAAGTGTGTCCTAACGAGACAAGGGGGAAACGAGTGATGTGACTGGTGGACATGAGGCCTAGTGGAACACAGGTGGAAAGAGGAGGGGGTCGACGCAAGGAGGAGGCACCATGATAGAAAAGGGGCCCACACTGGAAAATCTCCCATATCAGACCCCCCCCCCATCATTAAAGGTAGAATGGTAGGGGGGTCCGGAATGGGACCTCAACCGTAGATCTGGGCGCGGCTTGCCTGACCCTTCAGATCCACGCACGGGAAAACTTTCATATCAGACCCCCCCCCACCCATTAAATGTAGAACGACAGGGGGGTCCGGAATTGAATCTGGATCGAAGATCTAGACGCGCATATTGTGATCACCCATATCTGCGTGTTGCATAATCCAGAGCGCTTATGCGCCCCTGACTTAGGATAAGTGGGTTTTTTGACCCATTATTTTCCACTTTTTCACCAAAGGGGACACTTTGTAGGAAAAAACCTCGCATACAATATTATGTGCTAACATTAAGCTCCATGGGGGATGGCTTTCTCCCTGTGAGATGCCAAGAACTACTTTGCAGATTCAATGCCTTGATGTTGGGCTATGGAGTCTTCATTAAAAAGGAAGGATAAACTGAAAAACAATATTTACAAACATAGAGGAGACATATGTGGCTCAAAAGAGACATTTCTTTAGAAAATGCCCATTCACAGGGTCATTTAAAACTTCTTCACCCTCCAAATCCTGCAACCTGTAGGTATTATTTGAAAATACTCCAGCGACCTTGAAGGGCCCAATCCATAGGGATTCGAATTTGCCATGTTTTCCCTTGTCCTTCCTGGGAGAATCTCACTTAAATACCATATCTCTGAGTTGGAAATCCTCTTTCTTGACCCTCCTATCAAAGACCTGCTTGATCTTCTACTAATGATTGTGAGCTCTGTTCATTAGCTGCTCCATGGTCTACTGCTCTTCCACCATTTCATGGATTCTTCTGACCATATGATCTGGCTCTCCCTCATAATCTTGAAAGAATTTTTCTATAGGTATAGCCAACTGAGTGGGGAAAATGGCTTATGTCCCATAAACAAGTTGAAAAGGGGATGTGCCCAGGGATTTCTTGGTTGTCATTCGGTTAGCCCACAGAGCGAATTTGAGTTTTGAGTCCCAGACCTTCTTATTATCTTCCAACAATATTTTAATGAGCTTAATCAGGATTTTATTGGAAGACTCTGCCAGTCCATTTCCTTGTGGATAATAGGGAGTGGAATGAACCAGTGAAATCTCAAACTTCTCACAGAACCTCAACATAGGCTCAAACCTTAAAGATGCATCATTATCAGTGACAGTTTTGTTGGGGCATCCAAACCTTGTTATGATATTCTCCAGGAAGCTGATGATAACTTTATGTGAATCACTCCTGGTGGGGATAGATTCTATCCACTTGGTAAAATAGTCAGTTGCACTCTGGATCCATCTGTGTTGGTCGCTTGAGGAAGGATGAATCTCTCCGATGAAGTCCAACCCCCATTGTTGAAAGGGTGTTGCAGCTACTACAGGTTTTAGTGGCATAGATTTGAGCTGTTGCTTTCCTGAGAACCTTTGGCATTCGATGCAGGCTCTCACCTCTCTACATACATCAGTGAATAAGGTGGGCTAGTAGTACCCATCCCTGAGAATCTTGTGGGTCATGGTCTTCCAAAAGTGGTATCCCCCACAAAGGCTACTATGGAAGTCAAATGTCACTTTCTGGGCCTCCTGTGGGTTCAGACACCTCAGAAACAACCCTAGAGGGTATCTTCAGTACAAGACTTGGTCAATAGGAAAATATTTAACTGCTTTGAGCTTTAAATCTCTTTCCTTACTCTTCCCTATTTTATCAGGGGGATTTAATTCTAGCAGAAAATATATGATATCTCTATACTAGGTGCACTCTGCTAGTGGAGGATTGTCTTGAGGATTGCCATCAGACAATTCAACATGTTGATCTCCTGAGAAACCATCGATGAATTTAACCCCCAATGCTTTGCAATTTGATTCAGCCAGCAACTTGGCTAAGCCCTACCCTTTAACCAACTTGGTTGCATTAATATCCAGGTAAAACTCAAGGATCTTGGCAGTCCACTTGCTTCTTTTCCCGTCTATGTCAGGATGAACGAGAATGTCCTTCACAGAAGTTGAAGGAACATATGCAATGGTTTTTGAATGAAGAACATATACTCTGAATCTTTTAAGGGCCCTAACCAAGGCATAGGCTTTCTTCTCCATGATTCCATATTTGACCTCTGCGTCTCTTAATGCCCTTCTAAAAAACGAAATGGGTTGCTCCAGCCCTTCAGCATTCTTCTGTAATAGAATGGTTGCTACTGTATCAAAAGAAGAAAAATAAAAAATTAGGAAATCCTTGGAATAATCAGGACTGATTAGCACAGGTGCCTCAGTCAAAGCCTTTTTTATTTGGACAAAGGATTCCCTGGGTTCATCGGTCCATTTTACTTCATTTCCCTTTCTGATCATGGTTGTGATGTGCTTCACCAACTCAGCAAAATTTGAGACAAACCTCCTCAGAAAAATTAATTTTACCCAGGAAAGACTGGACCTCTTTCTTAGATCTAGGAAGTGACAGGATCTAAATTGCCTTCACCCTATTGGGATCAATTCTCACTCCCTTTGTTGATACTATATGGCCTAACAGCCTCCCCTCCTCAATAGCAAACAAATATTTCTTGGGGTTTAAGGAAAAGCCAAATCTTCTGCATTTCAAGAAAATATTCCTTAAGTGACAACAGTGCTCTTTATCAGATCTGGAGAAGACAGTGATGTCATCCAGATAGATCACCACGAACTGATCTTTCTCTCCAATGAAGGCTATGTCCATGGCTCGTTGAAATGTTGCTCCTGCATTCATTAATCCAAAAGGCATTTTTTCATACATGAATGCGCCCCAAGGAGTGGTGAAGGTTGTTTTTTCTCTATCCTTAGGCAGGACTGATATCTAATTATATCCAGAAAAACCATTAATCATGGATATCCTAGATGCACCAGTTACCCTCTGCAATATGTTCTCCATCTTAGGTAGGGGATAATTGTCCTTTCTGGAGCTTCTATTCAGGTTCCTGAAATCAACACAAAGTTTGATTTCTCCACTCTTCTTTCTTACTAGTACCAGATTAGCCACCCACTCAGAATATCTCAAAGGGACTATGATTTGATCATATAACAACTTCTTTACTTCTTTATCCATGACAGGCAGCAACAATTGATTAATCTGTCTTAACTTCTACCTGAATGGCTTAGCTTCTTCTTCCAGTGGGATCTTATGTTCCATGACAGTTGTGTCATATGTCTTGAGGTCTTCATAGGTCCAGGTGAACACATCAGCAAATTCTTTTAATAACTCAGCATACTCGACTCTCTGCCCCTTTGACAGGTTGCTTGACAACTTAACGAACTTAGGATCCTCCTATGTGCCAATATTTCATTTAGTTACATCAGCATCCCCATTTGAAGCCTCACCCTTCACTGCCACATCATTCCCATCAAACAATATTTCTAAAGGACCTAGTCCCTTTGGAATGTGATTGCTAGGCAACTGAACAATACAGTAATTAGCATTTTTATTTAAAAATACCTCAGGGTGCAGATCACCTTTAGGATCAGGATCTTGATCAATGTGCACTGCATAGATCTAATCAACAGACTCGAGGAATTTTATGATTTCAAGATCATCCTCGAACACCTTCCAATGCCTGATATTGTCCGATACAGATGGCCTATATCTTGTCTCAACATCATATTTTATCCTAGGTGGCAGAGGTATCCTAAAATGGCTAGCTGAGACAGTTAGGGAATCAGCCAAAGTATATTCTTCTCTTGGAATAAAATAAATGTTGAAAGCTGAGAAGAAATTATCAATCAGGTCCCACACCTCATTTTTGTAACTTCTGAGTCGAGGATGTTTATCCCAATAAGCATTTCTGACCTGCTGGACTATCAACTCAGCATCTCCAAACACTGCTAACTCTTTAATTCCCATCTTTTTTGCAGCCCTTAAACCTAAAATAAGGGCTTCATATTCTGCCACATTATTGGTGGTTTCAAACTCTAGCTTGTATGACAGGGGTATGGTTTCCTGACAAGGCGATACAAAAACCACTTTGGCACCAACACCTTCACTAGAAGAGGCTCCGTTGAAGAACATATTCTACACAGAGGTAGTTGGAGGAGGTATTTCCTGACCAGAAAAGGGTTGTTTTCTAACTTCAAGAGGGACTTCATGAGCATCAGTAAGATGTAACAAACTAGACCCCAAATCTGTGTCAAGTGAATAGATAGGATGGTTAGTGGGGTCTGCTTTGTCACTAACAATGTAGGCCAACTGAGCTTCTCTATACAATCTTTTGTGTTCTCCTTTAAAACTAGAATAGTGGCATGTGTGAGGTCCATTTGTAATGTTCCTCCAAGATTTTTAATCCAAGATCTTGACAATAGCATGCCAAACTTGGGGAGAACATCAGCTACCACAATGTCCATGACCACACTCTTCATTGGTAATTGAAATAAAGACACCCCCGGGTCTTTTATGACTCCAAGACATTGCACCCTCCTTGAATCAAAAGAGTACAAATCATGATAGGCATTGGTCACTTCCAGTCCCAATTCTTCCATGACTGTTTTGGGCATGAGGTTATGGGAAGCCCCTGAATCCATCAGGCAGTTATGCAGCACCTTATCATGTATGTTTAGGGATGTGTAGAAGGGAGGGGATGAATCATCTATGTCTTCTACCATAGGACCTAGGATGACTGCTGGCTTTTCATCTTGGATATTTACTGAGTCTGTGGTAAGCTGAGGTTGCTCGGACAACAACAGTTTGGAGAGGGACCTTTTGAAATCTTCATTTTTGACAAGTTCTGAGAGGGGTACGAGCATTCTGATCTTCTGAATTTCATGCTTGAAACTAAAGGAGGAAGGAGGCTTAGGAATTTCCCTTACCTCTGAGACGGGGTCTTTGGTTGTTGGCGAGAGTTTCTAAGTTTTCTTTTCTCGGGCAGTGTTTTATGCAGGCTTAGCAGGTTTTTCTGCTATGAGGGGCTGATCAGACTTCTCTTCTTTC
The DNA here is from genome assembly GCA_009831015.1 of Picea engelmannii. Lineage (NCBI taxonomy): Eukaryota > Viridiplantae > Streptophyta > Pinopsida > Pinales > Pinaceae > Picea > Picea engelmannii. Next base: position 163,582 of record ML780137.1, on the reverse strand, counting down.
TTCTTTGATCTGAGATTGTATTTGTTAGAACTGCTATGGTGGGATTTTTCCCCTTTACTCAGTTCATTTATTTGACTGTTCATAAGGGATTCTTCATATGCAAATTGAGTCAAATGGGGAAAAGGGGAGGTGTCTTCAATATAGTGAATTTCAAAGTCAAGATCCTCTTTTTCCCTCTCTTCGTCAGTGACAAGGTTATTCTGGAGAGGGGTCTAAATCCTTTGATCATCCCTATATCTGTTCCTTTGTTCCCTTGGAATAATCTGAGGAACATTATTGTTAGGCCTCCTGAAGTTGCCTCTGTTGTCGGTGTTTTGAATATTTTTGTATGTCTATTTCCCCTCCATTTTTATTTTCTCCATTTCTGCAGACAGATTCTTCACCATCTTTTTCAATTCATCCACCTAAGGGTGAGCTACAAAAGAACCAGAGGTTGATGCCTCAGATTTTCCTCTTCCTCTATCTTTGTCAGATTTACTTCTGAGCCTGTTAACTGCCAGCACATTTGATTCTACTTCCAAGGCTACATCTTGCATGTTAGCCAAAGAAGTGGCTCTTCTTTCTCTAAGTAGGAGGCAAAAATCGGGGTCAAAATCACTAGCATAAGTGATTTTGGAAGAGGCTTCTGAGGGTTTGATCTCAACTGGGATGTTATTGTACATATTATTGAATCTTTTGGAGAAGTCAGAGACAGACTCTCCTTCCTTCTTCTTCAAGGACCCAAATTCCCTCATGTAATACATGAAATATTTTGTATCTCCCCACTATCTCAATAAGGTGTTATCCAGAGCCTCAATCCCAGCAATAGATCCAGGGGTCAGTCCCCTAAACCATTTTCTAACCTCACCGTCAAGGCTCTGGACAAAGACTCTCATCCAGACATCTTCATTTTCAATGTTCAGGTTGTTTGTATAACTGTGGAAGGCATCAAGGTGCTCTTCAGCAGTTATGTCTTCCTCTCCAGTGAATTTAGGCATATATTTCAAGTAATATATAGCAGGGAGAGGATTGATTGGCTGAGGTAGGACTAGAGGGGAATATCTAGCAGCCGCAATGGCATCCATTCTATTACCAGGGGGATTGCATCCTGCCATAGGGATATTAGGTGGAGGAAAATTAGGAGGAGACAGGGATCGAATAGGGGAGAGATGAGATGAACTCGCAGAAGGAAAAGGGAACAACAGAGGATTTGAAGAAAAGGCTACAGGGCTTAAAGGAGCAGAGGGTTGGGTTAACACCGCAGCAGCAACAGTAACCGGAGGAGGGGTGTTAAAGCCCGGGGTAGGAAACTCTCCTAAGTTCCTGGTTCTAGAAAAGGATGCGATGTCAGGGAAGATAGGAGTGACAAGAGTTTCTCCCTCCAATGCAAGACCAGGGGAAGGAAACTCAGCAGGAACACTCCCAAAATTCAGGAAACGGGAAACTTCAGTAAAGGGTCTGCTAGAAAACTGAGAAGCGGGAATTGGAGTTTCTAACAGAGGGAAATGAGAACTATCATAAATACCTGGTTTAGCAGTAAAAGTTCCTTCCTTTAGGGCCTTTCCCTTTCTGATAAGATTCTCTGGATTGGCTTCAGGTGTTTCTAAAGGTAGATTTGGAGTAGATCGTGTGTGTCTACCTCTTGAAGCCACAACTAAAACAGCAGGTTCACCACAGTGGAGTCATCACAATGGAGTCGCTAGGTGCACAGTAGCAATCTTCAAGGGCTTTGATGCCTAATGCACCTTCAGAATCAGAGGCTCAATGTCGTTCAGTTCTGGGGAAAATATTCAACTTCGTCCCCAACAACGGTGCCAGAAATGTTAGCGTCAGAAGTCACTCCTCGATTGCAATAGGAGCAAAGTCTGATGCCCATCAGTTTTATGTCAGGATTAGTATATAAAAGATTGATCGAATGGATGCAGACCCAGAAGAATATTGTTTAACTCAGAATACTAGGCCAAGTTATGCACAAGCAGGTGAGGTCTTGATTTAACTTCAAACAATAAGTTGTAATAAGGGTGAGAAGGAGGAAGACTTCAGAGAGAAACTGCAAGGGTCTGCTATAGGTATCAAACTTCCAACAGCCCGTAGAAGAAAGAGAAAACACTAAAATGTGTTAGGATGACACAGTTACAGTAACACAGTGATCATACCTACATCACAGTGGCTATTGTAACAGCTCGCTTGAATATTTCAATGAGCTACTCAGGGTAAGAGGAAGAAAAGACACAAGAGATTGAATTAAAACTGGTGAAAACACTGTCATGATCAAACATACATCACACAACATAATCGCCCTCGACTGGACCTACGAATTCCGAGTGTCTTAAAACAAATCTTACAGAGAGATGGAGAGAATCTGACTTTCATTAAACAAGAGGTCTCAGATACAACTCATAACCCGAGAACGAGAAATTTCATTAAAGTTTTACAATTTGGGAGCCTAGCTCAACCATCGATAGATAGAAAAATGGAAAAAATGCCTTCATATACTTGGAGCAAAGCACGACAGGAGCTTCGAGTTACTGCATTAAAGGCATTGTGTCTGCGTGTTTACTGGCAAACTGTGCATGCAGTCTCTGAGCCATCGTGCACTTCAATCAAACGCCACCGTGTTCTAGAATGAACATGCAAGGAGTTGACAAGTTGATAGTCCTCTCCTGGATTTTCCATTTATGGTGGAAACGATGTCCACCCACCACCAACCGTTCCAATAAATGCTTCCTTGGGATCGGAAACAGCCCCAGTAAACTCTGCACCTTTGGGACATGGAGGCTTCTCATACTGCCACCTCGATTTGCTAAACGGATTCATGGTAAGACGTGGAGGCGGACGAGATTACCGAGCACCTGACGGGAAGCGACGGATGAGCGGTGACTAGATAGGGATGATTTGGAATATTAGATGTGGAAGTGAGACGAGGAGAGGCCAGTGGAAGAATGTGGAAGGTCTTGTGGGGGCCACAGAGGTACGGTGGTGGGATGTGATTTGTTGAAAGGGAACATGTCTCCTATGACGGGACGATGTGATAGGGAGAGGGACAAGTGTGGGAAGACAAGAGGGAGCGAAAAGGAAAATGATATGCCATGAGGGTGAGTGGAAGGCAAGTGTGTCCTAATGAGACAAGGGGGAAATGAGTGATGTGACTAGTGGACAGGAGGCCTAGTGGAACATAGGTGGCAAGAGGAGGGGGGTGACGCAAGGAGGAGGCGCCATGGTAGAAAAGGGGGCCACACTGGAAAATTGCCCATATCGGACCCCCCCCCATCATTAAAGGTAGAGTGTCAGGGGGGGATCCGGAATGGGACCTCAACTGTAGATCTGGGCGTGGCTCACCTGACCCTTCAGATCCACGCACAGGAAAACCGTCATATCGAACCCCCCCCCCCCCCNCCAACCCATTAAAGGTAGAACAACGGGGGGGTCTGGAATTGAATCTGGACCGGAGATCTGGGCATGCATATTCTGACTGCCCAGATTTGTGTGTTGCATAATCTAGAGCGCTTATGTGCCCCCGACTTAAGATAAGTGGGTTTTTTGACCAATTCTTTGCCACTTTTTCATCGAAGCGGACACTTTGTAGGAAAACGCCTCGCATACAAGATTATGTGCTAACATGTACTTCATACAATTGTATGATTTTTCTAACAAGCCTCTCACATCTGTCAATCATGACATAGTCTATCCTTACAATGTGAAGTGCATAACTTTAATTGACTTAATAATCACAATAATAAGTTGTTCACATCACCTTTGAAGTAGAGGTTATCTTGCCAAAAATGGAAGGATAAATGTCCTACCAAAATTTAAATAATAATCTCTACAATACATATGATTGGAACTAGTTTTAGGGTATCCACTTTATAACTCTCATTATTCAATCATTTTGTAGAGATAAGCATACTCCATAAAGAACTTCATCGGATTTTAACTTGGGAAATGGGCTATTGCACCTAAGGTATAGTTCCACTATAGATGTTATTGTGATTGGTTCAACATGCCTACTTGATGTCAGGTTAAGATCCATATGACTCTCAATTGGTGCTTGGAGCCATTAATATATTAGTTGCAACTACTTCTAATTAGTGGAGATCTTATCATGTCCTGACTCCATTTTATTATCACTCATTTTTTGGTTAATGAAAAGACATGCTTCTCTTATTAATATATGTTTCATGTGTTCCATATAGGACCCCCACTTTTAAATTATACCCTATTTGTTTGAGCTCAATTTAAAACCTTAGCTCATCATTGGATCTCTAGTTAATTAATCTTATATTGAGAACTATATAAATTTCATTTAGTCATGCATACAATCCCATCGGGGTTTCTTCATAATTATAACAAATTATCTTTGAAATTGATTATCACTCAAGCTCGAGTGGTATGATACATGCATTGCCACTCATGAGATTGGTGCAAAAAGAAATCTCTGATGCTTAGGAACATTTACTAAGATATTGTCAATTTATCACTATGTGATGCAGTTACTTCACGATTTCTTGGGTCATTGTTTTCACTTTCACTCTCTTCTTAAGTCATATAGATTAGATCTTGATAAGGTAAATGTTGAGTATAGAATCCTCTCCAACGGAGGAAAATCATTCTTTCTATCAAAAAAAAATATTATAAATTCACCTATGTGTAAAAAGAATTATGTCAACACATGGGTTAGCAAGTACTTCAATATCAAGAACAAGTTTAATATAAGGGTCCATTCCAAAATATACAATTACCTTTCCCTTAATGGTTTCTTTTTGCACAATCATACTACATAACTTTGCAAAGCACTATCATTTACGTCAACAAGATACTTACTAACTATAGTTTCTAGCCCTTCCTTTGTGCATCTCAAGTATTTTCACACTCTACGAGGAGGGAAGTTTAATTAATAGTGTTAATTCATTTCATCCCACACAATATTATTGATCTAGGTCATCCTATAGAAATCACTACTACCAATAAAACTTATGGGAAAAAGTGCTACTTGTCCTCACAAGGACACCCCTTCTTCACAAAAGGGTTCCTACTAGTGAACATTAGCCCCTCTCATGGGTTCACTTTGCATGTTTCATTCTTAATCAACTAGTGTCAACAAAGGTATTAAACAATATTCCATTGATGTGATGGGACCATCACCAATAATACATGAGCTACATGACTTGGATGTGATATAACCATGATTTGGCTCAACATTCACATTTTTCCAACACAAATTGACTTACATATGACATTTGGAACCATGATAACATGTCATCACATTATTCCACTTAAGTGTATGATTACAATATCAAGGTTCCCAGGGTGGAGTCCTCTCACAGTTACCCTACAAACGTAAATAAGATTGAAGACCTAGATATAAGCAATTGCTACCATATTACAACATCAATGTCAGCATATTAATTTGGATAATGATCAAACGTGATCCTCCCACAACACTTGTTGTGGTAGACTTGACAGTACACCTCCTCCAGTATCAAGGATCTTTCTCACCCACACTTAAGCTATTGGGAAACCCGGATGTAATAACATCCCTAAGCTATCGTAATACTTCCTCATAACACTATGTCAATTTCTCCCAGATACAACAACGCTTTATTTAAGTAGTCAATGATAAACTCCTCGCCTAGTTTTTATCTGGAAAAAACTTATCAAACTTATCATCATGATGCATAGAACCCCACCATTAGTTCACACCCATAAATATATCTCCAAATGCTCCAACTAATCAACCTCATTGTGAGGAAACCTTTGGGTAATACCAACCTAAATTCTTGCAATCACACACTGCAATTTTGGCTTCGCTCCATTCAAAATCACGAGTCACCCTTTATAATGGTGCTAGTTGGGATCCACACTCGTCATGGTTTAGGTTAAAAGGTTGGCTCTATGCTTACTCAAATATTAAAATTATGTCTCAAGGTATTCTCAGGAAGTCCTTAATAACAAATGATAGTTTTTTTAAATGAAAACTATCATTTTAATTTATTGACTTGGTTGGCATCCAACAAATTTGACTTCCAATTCAATTTCAATATCAGTTCAATTTGAAACAACAATGAATGCACTATTCTCCACATCAAACTTAACATGTTTAGAATTAAGGATTAATTGGAAGTAACAATTTCCAATAAAAATAAAGCAGCAATAACAATAATAATCATAACAATGTCATCCTTAATTAAATATTTTTTACTTTCCTTTAAAAAAGGAAATGTTATCCTAGTTGGCATAAGACCTCTACGACTTTCTTCACCTATGTTTCTTAAGCTATGTTTCTTCATGTCATTATATAAATTTCTTAACCTATGTTTCTTCATGCCATTAATATAATTACGAGCCCATAGCATAGTCATCTTACATGGTACAAGTATGCCCACTAAATATATCCTAATTTGTTTGAGGATATAGTGCAAATTTTCATATATGTTTAAAGTTTAAACTGTGATTTAATTTATAAATAGTTAACTATGGTCCATAACATGTGAGTTGTAAATTGAAAATGTCTTTCATAGCGTTGTGATTCTTTCTCATAGTTAACCTTTTATTTTGCTTCTATAGTTGAAAGCATGTGAAATCACATACAATTTTTGTTGGATTACTGAAAGGCGGGGTGAATCAGTAATAGAGCAATTTAATCCTTTTTAACCATATAATCCAAGTGTTATATCAATGTATTATTATCATCCAATAAAAGCAGAGTAAATAAGCAATGAACAAATGAACAATCATACACATACACAGTACACCAGTGTTTTACGTGGAAACACAAAGTAGGAGAAAACCACGGAATGATTTTTCTTATATGTCTTGAAGAATTACATTCATTAGAAGCACCAACTTCCTTTTTTTTCCAGTTGCAACTGGAAGGAGGCTCCAACCCCCTAGTTTCTCAGGCTACAACCTGACGGAAGCTCCAACTACCCAATTCTTTGGCTACAACCAGAACGAGGCTACAACCCCCTATGTTCTCCGGCTACAACTGGAAGGTGGATACAACCACATGTCCTTGCCCTGTCCAACTACCCTGACATATAAGTAGAATGATGGAACCATTGTCCCACTATCACTGTGAGATATATTGTTGTAAACCTATACCAATCAACCTGCACCAAATAACATGTACCAATAACCTGAACCATGCATCAACCTATACCTCAATATGTAATCAACCTGTACCATAAACAAGTGCATCAACCATGCACCAACCTATACCAAACAACTTGTAATCAACATGTATCATAAACAAGTGCAACAACCATGCACCAACTTGTACCTCAACCTGTACCATGAACAAGTGCATCAACCATGTACCAAACCTATACAAATAACCTGTCACAACAACTTGTCCAAAAAACCTATCACAACAACCTGTCTCATCAATATTATCAACCAAATCATATCTACTCACCAAGATCAATCTCCAAGACAACTCTCAAAGATGTGCATCAACCAAGCATAACACAACTACTCATAATCATCACCAAGATCAATATGTGCTTCTAATAATACAAGTATGTTACATCATCCATAAACCATGTGTCAACAATACTACTAAAAGGTGCCTCCAAACATGTACCAATCAGGTATCAACTACTCATCAACTATGACTCATCAAGATGTACCAACATCATCAACTATACAGCTCATGTATGTGTCAACTCATCAACTACTTGTCTCAACCATGTACCCGACGTGTACCTCAACCAAATGCCCTCATCAATTTCATCATCCAAATATGATTTTTAACTCTGTAATAGACCTGGTGTATATGATCACAAACCTGCAAACCTTCATTAACTTTAACAACAAGAGACTAGCATTTTCATCAAAATTTTCTTTATTCTCACATGACTAGTTTTGGATTAGTCAACAACCCTAACTTGAAATAATCATAACTATGTACCTGTAATGAATAAAGATCTTAAAATGATACAAAATTTTATTCAGTGTGTTTTATGCAATTCCTCTAGGTGTCACTACTTGAAACCTCTCAGAAAAGGAGTTATAGCAAAAATGTTATACCTTGTTGAATTCTGGCTTATTCTAGAGAATGACCTTGTAGAGTGTGCCCCACAATAAATATTTGTTGAATCGATATGAAAATGTTACACAACACAATACAGACTGTAATATAACCAAAAAAAAATCTTACTAAATTTGGATCTGTTATGAATAATTTATGACGTTTTTACCTGAAACACTTGTTTTAGACTAGTTTCGGGACTAGCCACAAACCCTATTTTCTACGGAGTGTAACTCCAAAAATACAAAGACACACAAGATTATTTTTTTACCACAGATACTTGGACATGTTTCCTAAATTTCCTATCAATCTCACGGTCTGAATCATTCTAGAAAAAAATTTAATATGAAAATGGTGAGATGACCTATAAATAACATACCCTAGAAAGCATCATCAAAAGAATTTATCCTCCCTTGAATTCTGGCCCTGTTTTCTTCACCTTCCCTCAGACATTCAGATTAGATATCCTTTGGTTACTTCGGAAACCTATAGTTTTTCAATATGCTCAAGTGTGATCTAAAATGAGAGAGTCTTTCCTCTTATTTATACTCTCCAAGTAGCTTCCTTAAAAACATCTTCTGGGTCACTTTGTCCACTTTCCTTATCTTAGGGTTAACCCACTTCTAATTTCTCCATTAAATTTATTATTTAAATAATTTATTTTGTATTCACTTTGAATTATAGTACACTCATAACTTCACTTTATTATTTACCTTCTAAAATCTCTTAAACCACTTTGACTACTTTGAACTTTTGGGGCTTCTAGATGACATATGAGGGTCCTCCAACTTCGTAAGGCCATAACTCTCAAACCATGAGGAGTTATGTGACGTTCCACATACCACCAGAAATGGCATGAAATTTACTATCCATATAGAATATTATTACCTACAAATATATCAAAACTCATACCATTATCCATCAAACAAACTTGGGTCCATTACCCAAACCTGGGTTCTCCAACTTCTCATGGCCATAACTCTCTAACCGTGAGGAGTTATGTGACGTTACACATACCATCGGAAATGGAATGACAATAAATATCCATATAGGATAGTTTCACCTTAAAATATATTAAAACTCATACCATTATACATGAAACAACCTTGGGTCCATTACCCAAACCTTTGTGCTACCGGAATTCGCTATTGGACTTTCTCCAAGGGTTGACATAAATCACAAAGGGTTGACATAAATGACAACTAACAATCCATACCAATTATCCATCAACCTAAGCCAATTTTCTTACAATATCCCCCTTTGGCATTGATGGCAACACTTAGTTATGATAACATTCATGATTATACTCTTCATCAATGTTTATATCTCTCCCCCTTTGACATCAATGGAAAAGGGTATCTCCCTTTGGGGCTTCTCCCCCTCACTGAACTCTCCTTAGGGCTACTCCCCCTGTCTATGTGCCTTTGATTTTTTCTTTGTGTGTATATGCTCTGATTACTCTCTTTCCCTTCATATGAATAATATCTCCCCCTTTGAAAAAGGGTATCGCTCTGAAGTCATATCACTCATTCTTCCTGTGTCCAAGAATTTACCTTTGCATATAATAAATCTCTCCCCCTTTGTCCTATTAATGGTGCTTCCTCATGTACATCTAAGACATATAAGATAAGCATTCAAAATCATTCATTTTGGATGAGAAATTACTCCTAGTCTCTGGCGAAGATACTCAAGGGCTTCCCATGGAAGCGGTTTTGTAAAAATGTATGACACTTGTTATTTTGTTCCCACATATTCAACTATGATGTTCTTCTCTGCAACATGTTCTCATATAAAGTGATACTTGATTGGAATGTGCGTTGTCTTGGAGTGCATCACCGGGTTTTTTGAGATATTGATGGCATTTGTATTATCAAAATAGTTTGGAATGGGCTCATCATATTCAACATGTATATCTGTCAAATTTTGTTTCATCCATAGAACCTATGTACAACATGTTGATGCTACAATATACTCTACCTTGGCTATAGATAAGGATATTGATGATTGTTTCTTTCTTAGCCAAGATACTAAATACTCACCCAAGTAGAACGTTGCTCCACTAGTACTTCATTGATCATTAATGCAACTTGCCCAATCTGCATCTGTGTAGGCAATAAGTGATAGATCCTTTCATTTTGGATACCATAATCAAAACTCTTATTTTCCTTTGAGATATCTAAAAATCCTCTTCACTGCTAATACATGTGATTCCTTTGGTGTTGCATGAAATCGTTCCACCTGTCCAACTGTCTACATTACATCTGGTTTGGATGTTGTCACATATAGTAAGCTATCAATCATTGACATGTATTGCATCTGGTCTGTAGACTTTGAATCATCATCTTTTCTCATCTTGCAACTGGTTTTCATAGGAGTGGTAACTGGTTTGCAATCTTCCATTCCGAACCTCTTTAGCATTTCTCTGATATACTTAGTTTGAGAAATAAAAATTCCTTGGTTTCTTTGACATATATGAAGACCCAAAAAGAAGGATGGTCCTCCAAGTAATGACATTTCAAATTCATTATGCATATTCTTTGCAAATTTCTGACTTAACCTGTCATTAGCATTCCAAAACAATATCATCAACATAAATTTCAATTAATAAAATATTACCTTGAGTTACCTTAGTGTAGAGGTTGTTGTTTGTGCTTCCTTTCCATAGTTCGTAGGGAGTTTTGTCATTATTGTTTCTGATCATTACTCTTTTTTTAATGTGAACTGATGTATGCACTACATGTGTCCAAAAAATATCTGTCAATTTGGAATCCATTAGCAATGTTTGAGCCATTTCCTGTGTAATTATCATCCATTATGATAATGTTCCTTTGTCTCTGAACCACTCTCTAAACCAATCTATGAATCCATGCTCTCGTCTACTATCATATATCTTTCCAAACCTGCTAAGTGTTCTTACGAATCCATCTATGTTCATACTGTCCAAGACTCTACTTGTGTAATTATCCATAATGTTGACCCATTTATCACTATAATATCATGAATTCTTGATTAATCTATCAAATTGTACTTCTGCTAAGTGATTTCTCTGAATCTGTCTTCTCAAACTCTCCAAGTTGCTCGAAGGATGTTTCTTTGTTCTATCACAACTATCGCATAGACTCCCCCTGTCTAATATTCATATTACTTGGGAGTCTCTAAGTCGGATGGCTCAGAACAATTCTTTCTCTGATGTGTATTCATCATCATATTCATTGGTAGATTCATCATCATCTTCATTGGTAGATTCATCATCATCTTCATTGGTAGATTCATCATCATCTTCATTGGTAGATTCATTATCTCTCTGATCTTTGAATTCTTTCTTTTTGTCTGTGGATTCATCTTTCACTACAATGCATGAAAGTACAATCTATTCAACCTGTTACTTATTTACCTATCCTTCCTTTCTATCAGTTATTTTCCAAACCTTTTTGTATCTAACATCTTTCCTTTTCTCTGTAGAATTTTCTTTATCTTGTTTTATTTCCAATCTTGCAATCTCTGATACCTTCTATTTGTTCACATGTTCTTCCTATTTTCTTATCGATACTTTCTTATATCTAATATTAGTATTCTCTTTCATGGAAGTATTGATCATGCTTCTACAATCACTTGCTATGTGTCCACAATTATGACATTTGTAACACTCAATGTTACGTGCGACCACATAGGCACTTCTTGCTTGGACATTTCTTTTATAATCCATGCAATCTGCAACCTTATGTCCCAAGGTAGTACAATAAAAACAATTACCATAAAATAAATTTGCATACCTGAGAGTGAATGATCTTCTTTGTGGCGTAGTCCTTCTGAATTTTTGCCTTGGCTGATCATGATCATGATTGAAGCTTATTTGTTTCTTGAACATGGATGGTCTTCTTGAAGATGTATCTTGATAATTTTACTTTTCAATGTGACAACTTCTTCTTCAACATTCTCAATCTCTTCTTCTTTCTTCATTATCTGAGACTTCGTGACTTCTTCTGTTCTTTTCACTTCTTCAAGATGAATTTTTAATGTGATTATTTCTTCTTCAAGTCCTTTCTCTTCTTGACCAAACTCTGCCTCAAGTTGGTTTAGATCATTATCTCTTTCCTTAAGATGATCTGTCAATATCTCCTCTCTCATTTTTGCTTCTTCCTTCTATGCTACTATGTTGGTTTCCAAACATTTCTTTTGATATTCAAGATTTCCTTCAATCTTTCTAGCTTCTTCTAAATGAGTTCGTAAGTTTTCAATGACCTGTTGGGATTCTTAAAAAATGTGAACACTTTCCTTTTGTTTCAACAATTATTTCTTGAGTGAATTGTTTTCTTCTCTTATTTCATCTAAAGCACTAATCAATTCTTCTTCATAATTGTCTTCATTTTCAAACAATTTGTCTGTCTCATTTCCTTCATGGCATTCTATTTCAAGATGTCCATGTTTTTCACAATTAAAACAAAACAACATACCTATGGTGATTATGTACTCTTCATCTTTTGAATCTTCTTGATATGGTGAACATAATTCTTCTTGATTTGTATATGCATCTTCTTTGACATTTTCTGAATCTGTGATGGGTGAAGAATATATTTCATGTAACTTATCCCAAAGTTCTTTTTCTAATACCAACCTTTTCTCTTACCGGATTAGGTAATCCTTCCCAGATGAAATCCATTGCTATTTTTGTATTCTTCCTCAATTCCTTCTTGGCTGCAGTCTTTGCCCTTTTTGAACTATCATATCCTGTAACAACTGATAGCCAAATATAATGTCCCTGTGCCTGTAAAAATACTTTTGTCCTTATGGTCCACATCTCATACTTAAAACCATTCTGACCATTAAACATCGGTACTCCATTCTCAGAATAATCCATGATCTCCTTCCAGTGGTTAAACTGTTTCCTGAAGGAACCGGCTCTGATACCAAATGTTGGATTACTGAGAGGGGGGGTGAATCAGTAATAGAGCAATTTAATCTTTTTTAACCATATAATCTAAGTATCATTATCATCCAATAAACGCAGAGTAAATAAGCAATGAATAAATGAACAATCATATACATACACAGTACACCAGTGTTTTACATGGAAACCTAAAGCGGGAGAAAACCACAGAATGATTTTTCTTATATGTCTTGAAGAATTACATTCATTGGAAGCACCAAATTCCTTTGTTTTCCAGCTGCAACTTGAAGGAGGCTCCAACCCCCTAGTTTCTCAGGCTACAACCTGAGGGAAGCTCCAACTCCCCAATTCTCTGTCTACAACCAGAAGGAGGCTACAACCCCCTATGTTCTCTGGCTACAACTAGAAGGTGGCTACAACCACCTATCCTTACCCCGTCCAACCTCCCTAACGTATAAGTAGAATGATGGAACCACTGTCACACTATCACTGTGAGATATACTATTGTAAACCTGTACCAATCAACATATACCAATAACCTGAACCATGCATCAACCATGCATCAACCTGTACCTCAACTTGTAATCAACTTGTACCATAAACAAGAGCATCAACCATGCACCAACCTGTACCAAACAACCTGTAATCAACCTGTACCATAAACAAGTGCATCAACCATGCACCAACTTGTACCTCAACCTGTACCATGAACAAGTGCATCAACCATGCACCAAACCTATACAAATAACCTGTCACAACAACTTGTCCAAACAACCTATCACAACAACTTGTCTCATCAATATTATCAACCAAATCATATCTACTTTCCAAGATCAATCACCAAGACAACTCTCAAATATGTGCATCAACCAATCATAACACAACAACTCATAATTATCACCAAGATCAATATGTGCTTCTAATAATACAAGTATGTTACACCATCCATAAACCATGTGTCAACAACACTACTAACAAGTGCCTCCAAACATGTACCAAGTATGTACCAATCATGTATCAACTACTCATCAACTATACACCTCATGTATGTGCCAACTTATCAACTACTTGTCTCAACCATGTACCCGACATGTACCTCAACCAAATGCCCTCATCAATTTCATCATCCAAATATGATTTGTAACTCTGTAATAGACCTGGTGTATATGATCACATACCTTCAAAAATTCCTTAACTTTAACAACAAGAGACTAGCATTTTCATCAAACTTTTCTTTAGTCTCACATGACTAGTTTTGGATTAGTCAACAACCCTAACTTGAAATAATCATAACTATGTACTTGTAATGAATAAAGATATGAACTGATACACAATTTTCTTCAGTTTGTTTAATGCAATTCTTCCAGGTTTCACTACTTGGAACCTCTCAGAAAAGGAGTTATAGCAAAAATGGCATACCTTGCTGAATTTTGGCTTATTCTAGAGAACGACATTGTAGAGTGTGCCCCGCACTGAATATTTGTTGAATCAATATGAAAATGTTACACATCATACTACAGATTGTACTCTAACTAACACATTTGGTCTTACTAAATTTTTATCTTTTATGAAAAAATTATGACATTTTTACCCGAAACACTTGTTTTAGACTAGTTTCAGGACTAGCCACAAGCCCTATTTTCCACGGAGTGTAACTCCAAAAATACAACAACCCACAAGCTGAATTTTTTACCATATATACTTGGATATGTTTTTCTCAATGGAAATCTCACGGTCTGAATCATTCTATAAAAAAATGTATTGCGAAAATGGTGAGATGACTTGTAAATAACATACCTTAGAAAGCATCATCAAAAGATTTTATTCTCCCTTGAATTCTGGCCTTCTTTTCTTCACCTTCCCTCAGAAATTCGTCTTAGATATCCTTTGGTTACCTCAAAAACCTATATATATTCAATATGCTCAATTGTGATCTAAAATGAGAGAGCCGTGCCTCTTGTTTATACCCTCCAAGTAGCTTCCTTAAAAACATCTTCTAGGTCGCTTTGCCCACTTTCCTTATTTTAGGGTTAACCCACTTCTAATTTCTCCATTAAATTTATTATTTAAATAACTTATTTTGTATTCAATTTGAATTATAGTACACTCATCACTTCACTTTAGTATTTACCTTCTAAAATCTCTTAAAACACTTTGAATACTTTGACTTTTTGGGGCTTCTAGATGACATATGAGGGTCCTCCAACTTCGTAAGGCCGTAACTCTCAAACCGTGAGGAGTTATGTGACGTTCCACATACCACCCAAAATTTCATGACATGTAATATCCATATAGAATATTATTACCTAAAAATATATCAAAACTCATACCATTATCCATCAAACAAACTTGGGTCCATTACCCAAACCTTGGTTCTCCAACTTCTCATGGCCATAACTCTCTAACCGTGAGGATTTATGTGATGCTCCACATACCGCTGAAAATGGAATGAAAAGAACTATCCATATAGGATAGTTTCACCTTCAAATATATTAAAACTCATACCATTATACATGAAACAAGCTTGGGTCCATTATTCAAACCTTTGTGCTACTGGAATTCACTACCGGACTTTCTCCTACTGGAATTCGCTACCGGACTTTCTCCAAGGGTTGACATCAATCACTAAGGGTTGACATCAATATACAATATCACTCTCTGGTGGTTGACATCAATGACAGCCAACAATCCATACCAACTATCCATCAACCTAAGCCAATTGTCTGACAATTTTAAGAAACATTAAATGTGGGTAATGAATTAAATATAGATAATGAATAGAAGCTAAAAAAAGCATAGCATCCTATAAGATTCAACATTAGGGACATATTAAAACCCAATTTTTTTTTTATCTTTCATGCATTATGTCAAGGATGATAATTATGAACAAGGTAATTATATACTTACTCCTCTATTCAATAAAAGTGTTGCAATTACACATTTAACAAGGCCACACTCTTTCATTATGTGCCTAAACATCTAAAAGCAAGTTCTACATAGTGACTATCTAAATGGCACATTAAAACACTAATAAGATTAATAAGCTTATTAAACTACAAAAGAGTATGTGAATGTAAATTCTCGTAGATATATTATATTTTATGAAGATGGATATGCAAAAAAAATTGTCTTGCAAGCTTAGAATTATAACATTGTCATAACACACATCAGTAAAACCATAAAGGGTGCATTTTTTCAACCCAAAGTCCCTCAATTACTCGAATACCAAAGACATGGTTTACGCTATCCAAATTCCATCTTGACAATGTGTGTTTAAGCATCTTCCAACTATATGCAAGCACCCAACAATTAGAGCACTCTACAACATATTAACAAGAGCTCAAAAGAGTTCATAGCACACATCTCCAATATAATTAGCATTATCCCAAAATGATTTTATGCCATCCAAGACGCTCTCCAAGAGTGCTTTCAGTAGCCCACAAGCAAACTTTTGAATATAGAAAGCAGTGGTGAGAAGTGTTTGTGTACATTTCAAAAGCGGTGTGGTAGCACATTCTCCATAGATTGCAACCCCGTACCCAACACGCTACAATGCCAAGTTTCTAAAACAACCCATGAGCTCCATGGCCATATTTCTCCAAACAAGGTGCATATGTGACTCAACAAAGTCCACATGCCACCCATTATGTACAATAGATTTTATTTTAGCATAAAATAAAAATATAATAATCAGTATGGTAAGGAAAAGAAGAAAGGAAATATTTATTCAATATACATATTTTTACGTAGCCCGTGCTTNTGACTCAACAAAGTCCACATGCCACCCATTATGTACAATAGATTTTATTTTAGCATAAAATAAAAATATAATAATCAGTATGGTAAGGAAAAGAAGAAAGGAAATATTTATTCAATATACATATTTTTACGTAGCCCGTGCTTATGGAATATTTCAGGTATCCCATTTGTATGCAGACAGCATCATATATTGTTGACATTAAATAAGAGAGTGTGTACTATGTAGGGCTCACACCTTACTTCTTTTCTTAATTTTTTTGGGTTGTGGCTTGAAGGGCCAACCCCTCCTTTATCTACTAGCATGTTTTGTTAGGGCACAACCCTTTTTATTTCTTGGTCAAGGAATTGTTGGGCATGGCCTCTACAATCCATGGCCAACCCCTTTGATCTTAGCTCCTTTGTGGGCCCAATAGTATACTTGTGATTGGTTAAGGATACAAACATGAAACCTATTGAGCTTGCCTATAATTTGACTTAGGCTTTGGATTGCAAATTGGATTTGGTGGTTTTATGAAAGAAAAAGTATCGGTGGGCAAGGAATTGGTAAATGACATTGTCTTAGTGGAAAGGGAAAACTCCAAACTCAACAACTATGAACTTCTTTATGGAATCCTTGAGCATTAATTATTGAACATTGAATGTGTCAAATTCAAAATTCTCTACTAGGGTGTGTTGGTAATCCCCATCATCTCCAAATCAATGGCAATGAAATGGGAATCTTTGATAAGCAGTCAAAGTTCCTCCAATGTTGAATTGAATTTGTTTTGTTCACCTTCACCATAACCAAATGTTCAAATAATTTTAGAGAAAAATAATTGATTCGATTAGAGATGAATTGAGATGGAAGATAACTTTCCTAAAGTTTGAGATAAAACCCATGACAAGCTTGCTCTCAACACTCATATTTGTATTATTATTTCTATGTACATCTCATTATTTCCACTTTAGTTCAGTTGGTTTCAAAATTCATGTGAGATGCTAGCTTACAGCGACCACACTGACAACCTATCTCATCTAATGAATCTGTGGGAACTTTTGAATTGGCCATCAACTGTGGAATACACATCCATTTCCAATTCAATTCACATCGTATCCCCATCCCATGAATTTGCATAATTTTTGAATGGGATATCAACTATCAAATATGCATCAGATCAAATTCATTCTGTATATATGCATGCTACATTCCCCCAATATTAAAAATTACAAACATGTTGGATTGATTGAATTTAAGAATAATATGATACTTTCTTTGTTGTATACCAACAAGCAAATCTAGATATCTATTGATGCCATTGTCTCATCCTCTTTATTAAGACTTTACAATGCTTATGATGCCTTAAATGATGTTGTAGTATAACAATTATTGTAATCGATCAAAAACATTATGATGAATACATGGCTAATATTTATGTAATTGTCTTCCATCCTTGGGAAAACAACAAGAGAATCACTACACTTATTCAGAACTTAGTGTAAGAATGTTATGTGGCAAGAGACAAAACAAAATGAAAGTATTTATTTGAGCTATTGTTTAATAATAAGTGAATTACAACAGTAAATTTATCACATAAAATCTATCTAGTTTCATGGTTACCCGAATGTTGGATTTACATCATTTAAACTAACATTTAGTTAAAAAAAAATTAATAAGAGAATCAACCGCAAAATAATAATAAAGAGACAAAATTATATTAAGAAAAAATAATAAATGAATTAAAACAAAATAATAATAGAATGCAAAGTCGTCATTCTGATGCTAATTGATTAATCCAAATAAACATTTTTCCCCAAATTTTTATGGCAACCTACCATACCCATTAAATTTGTCATACCAACCATTAATCAAATTCAATGAGGGTATTTAATGTTACTATATATTTATGTGTATGCAATATAATTTCCATAACCATTAATTAAGTAATTAATAACCTAGTTTAGTCATTAATATATCAAGTAATTGTACTAGTGTATACATGTACGGTATGTATGCATAAATAGCATACACGTATCTTGTGTGTGTACTTATAATAAATAGACATTGACTTTAATTTATAGTTTTTGTATGTTCAGAACCAAGCATGCATGATGGTAAATCAATTAAATGCATCATCCATTATTCTTTACTAACAAAATCACATTAATTTAACACTCATTAATCATCACACCAAGATTATCATAAATGAATTAAATAAGTGTATTTAAGAAAGATAATAAATCTAATCATGGTGGCCTATAACAAACGATGAGACCACCAAATACATATCAAGATCCTGACCAAACTCACAATCAACTCCGAACACCTATTCACCACTACTTCCATCTCTTCTTTTGCTACAATATGTTCTAGCCTTGGCTATACCTTAAGACTAAATCCTTATACAACCCTGAGGTGGAAGAATAGACTATATCAACCTAACTTCCCCAACAGGCAACTGGTAGTCGTCATCAACATGACTAACGTAGCCCTCCCATGACTCCAGGTTTCGAAGGATACATAGTGGGTAACACCTCCAACCCTTCTGATAGAACTAGGATCAACACCCTAAAATTAAGTCATACTATGCAATTATTGTTCTTATAGCCATATCATCAAATACTCATTGTAGGCAATATATGCATCATGTCAAAACCACACTTACCCACAAATCATAGTAGCATTTGAAATCATAAAATAAATCGAAGTAAAACTTATAATATATCACTATCTTCCTAATATCTATGGCATCCAAGTTACCTCAGCACCACAACCATTTGGCCATTGTATAGCTTGTTAACATGTAAGTGATCTCACTAATAACTTGTGTTCATACATATATATATAATAAATTTCACATGATAATACATATTATGTATTGGYGTTAAAGTAAGCAACATATATTTATTTACACCAYGGCTCATGTCTGGTATACAATCACAACATAATTTTGATCTGGTATGCACGTACCAAAATTTCACATTTTAATTTKCATGTTTCAAGAAATCATATAACTATCATCATCATGAACATATAAAGGTAAAAAACATATCCYGWCAACATTAAATAGGTCCAGATGTCCACATATCAAGTGTMTCATCAATCTGATTGGTCTAAAYAGATACTAAGMAAATAAAATACTAGGATAAATCATAATAGAGTTCTAGTTACCTAATGCCAAATGTGGGGTGTTACACCCTAGTAGTAGGTGTTTAACTTMTTTACCCTTTCACAATGATAA
>ML780137.1:122363-143702 GCA_009831015.1 Picea engelmannii | reverse complement strand
TTTSGGGCTTTGGGTATTTGTTGGCCTCAACATTTGTTTGATGGAAAGAATATTTTAATGGATTAGGGCCCCTCATTTCCTTTTCGGTGTTAATGTAAAAAAAAAAGGTTTCAAGTTTTACGATGTGCATTATACAATATGCATCARTGCATTTAGTATTGTAGAGCACATTGCTCGGYACRAAACCCTACAAGTGTATCAATGTGATGGTTTTGTGTAGTTTCCCATCAAGTTATGKGGTGCTTCCTATAGATGTAAACACACCAACGTATTACTATATCAGAGCACTAGTGCATATTACCATCTATAGTGAACCTCTCAACCCAAAAACATTTTAGGATATTGTTATTGTTTAGGATGAAATTATTTACTTACTTTGTAAAAAATATTTCATTATGCAAGTCTTTAGGGAGATGGTTGATATAAAGTCAAGGAAAAAAACTAACAACAACAAGCACGAGGGAGGCACATACCAAGAAGAGAACAATGCAAGTTACTTGAAATTTTAATATAAAAGTAATATATTTGAATTTATTTGTGGGTTTAAATAGTGTGCCTTAGTTAATGTGCTTCATGCAAAGCAAACACTTGAAAAAAAATGATAAGATTAATTGCAATCTAAGTGGAAAAGAACTTAAAAGCTTTATGGCAATGTTGCAAAGAGGGGAATTAGTGGATCAAAAGGTGATCAACATGAAGTTTTTCTTTGATTTTTTACTAATAATGTAATTCTTAATAATAATAGTTGACAGGTTTCAAACATTTGATTTTGCATATATTGAGTGTTATGCAGGGAACAACAACAAGGGAACAAAAGGCCCTACTAAGAAGAAAAAAATTACAAAGGAAGTAAATGATGATTAATTGGTCCTCAATTCATAAGGAGTGGTTCTATAAGATAATGATAAGGAGAAAAACGTTTACACTACTATGAGGGATAAAGTGGAAAGAACATGTAGATGTCTTTTTCACTTACAGTACAGAAATCAATCTAATGAATCCAAGAACTTGGTTATATTTAAACTATTGCAAGCATTTCAATGGCAATGGGAAATGAGAGATATAAGACTCACAATAGCAAAGTCATACAATATTCCAATGAATTACAAAATTAATATTTCTACTATATTTACTTCATAGAAGTACTAATCGATTTTAATTGTGCTTTTTGTTTTTTAGGAAGATTAAGAAAAGTAGAGACACTTATTGAGATGATATTCAAAACATGTTGATAGGGATGTGTTAAAAGGTTTACAAGGAGATAGTAAAAAAAATAAGAATAATTGAATCATGGGAAGAGTCCAATGACAATGTGCATCAAATGTATGTAATTATTGTTTTTTTATATGTATAATTAGAGAGTTTTATCACATGAAATAATAATTTTCAATTGTCTTGTTGTTGCAAAAAAGAAAAGAAAATGGAACCCATTCGGCACATAAGATGGATCGACAAGGGAAAAAGAATCAATCACAAAATTTGTGAGGAGTATCGGTCTTTCCCTTATTTAACATTTCATATTTGTTGTGATTTTTATATTTTAATTAATTTACAATCATTCGTAGGTGTTGTCTACCAGGCTCTCTTGTACAAAGAAGAGTTATCCAAACATTT
Organism: Picea engelmannii; assembly: GCA_009831015.1. Lineage (NCBI taxonomy): Eukaryota > Viridiplantae > Streptophyta > Pinopsida > Pinales > Pinaceae > Picea > Picea engelmannii. The sequence continues at coordinate 142,088 of ML780137.1, read as the reverse complement.
GATTGACATTGTATTGCATATGGGTTGTGAGTTTGTGTTGGAGTATCAAGGGTTAGTTGAACAATTTGTAAGTAGCTATGTTGTTTTACATAACCTATTTTATAAATATTGGAACAAGAAAATAAAATTATATCTATACTTTGTCATGGTGTACAAAAGTTGTAGGAAACAAAGTATGGAGTGGTGCCACCAGAAAATATGTTGAGAGATAGCATGAGGCATTGCTTCGAAAAAATATATATTGTTTATGAATCACTAATCGCTATGGTGCATTTATTGATTTAAACAAGCAAGTATATTATACTATATATGTAGATATACTCATTGCACTTTATTTCTATGTTTGTAGATGGAACATGAAGAGGTGCAACAAAATCAAGTTATTTAACACAAGTACAAAATCCACTACAAGTGATGAAGAAAGGAGGCATGCAAACAACTTGAGCAATGGAAACAATTTAAGCAATGAATGATGATTAATGTAATTGAATGTTACAAGTGTTATATTTTGCAATGTTTGTCTCTAAAAATCAGGCATTTTAATTAATGTGGATATATTGTCCCAATTTGTATGATGACAGGTTACCAATAATTGTAACAATTATCTATTGTCATTTTGTTTATTGCAGACTTTTATGTTGCCAACATGTATGAAGGGTTCCTTATTCTTATATAAAAATGGATTTCTTATTCTATTGTAGTCACGTGTTATCGTAAAATGTTACATTGTCAATTAAATATATGGATTATTTACATTATTACAATGAACATAAGAGTAAGTAGATGTTGTGTTTATTTAAATGATACAATACATAAATGTAATGATTATATCCAAACACATTAATTAAAATTAAAAAATTCAATATTATTATAAAAAATAAAACAATTTTTTTGACAATAATTGAAATTAAAAATAAATAAATAAACAAGAGGTTGCATTTGCATACCCGCAAAAATATAATATAGAACATAGTAAAATTTAGCACTGAAATGTATAGGTGTGTTGCATTCATTTTTACGCCTCAATGTGTTTTATACAATTTTATGCATTGATGCATTTAAATCATTGTTATACACCAATGTATTTTAAGGTTTTACACGCAAGTGCGTTGAAATCATTGTTACACATTGGTACATTTTATTTAAATAAGCGCACTAGTACATTTTATTTAGATAAGCTCGCTAGTGCATGTTCAATATATAAGCATTGGTATGTATAAAATTATAGCATATATCGATGCATATTACATGTATGCCTACACTAGTCTTAATAACTATAATAAGCGCACAGAGGCTCCTAAGTACCACATCAACATAGTTCCCTTCAATGATATTGTTACCATTGCCATTATTATTATTGTCATAGTTACCAAGATTTTGCAGTGCACAAGCATATATATGCATTGATGCTTAATGATATATATAACATGGATTCTCTATAATATATAATATGCACCTATGCATATTAAATAGTGGCACACTAGTGTGCCTTAATGTAGGAAGCACATTGGTAAAACATTTATGTTAAAACCTCCAAATACCCAGAAGTTTTAGTATACTAGACATTCACTAAAACCTATGCAAAAACTTTGTTTTCGTTAACAAAGGTTTTAGTGGAGGTTTTTTTATATTTTTTCTCGATCTCGTAACACTAAAAACCTTTGCAAATTGATGTTTTCCTTGTATTATTAAAAGGAACTAAAAAAGAAAAGAGAAGAAACACCATTTCATTTTTATGCACTTTCCACTTTAGTGATTTCTTTCCAACAATCACTTTGTGGACACAAAGCTTACCATACTAAATAACAAACCCTTAAAATAAACCCCATAATCAAACACAAGGCTATGTGATTTTGTTAAGATGAAAGTTTAAGATCAACCACTTAATCTTGGTGTTTAATTAAAAAAAAATCGAAACTCATTAGCTTATAACCCTTACACGAGCATCAATTCACGAGAGGGTGTAACGAACACATGATTAATTTATTTTATTAAAATACATCAATATTTAGATCAATCTGTGAAGTTTGTTATAGGATTTGTTAATTGATGATCCAACAACACCTAACAATTAAAACTAGAAGTCACATAATTGAGGGGGAAATACCTTTCTAACGCTGTCATCATTGAGACGCCCATTTTTTTCTTGAAATGGGGGTGTAAAATTAGAGGAGAGACAATGTGAGGTTAGGTATAGCCACAATGCCCTCTCACTCTAGTGTGGTGGAATACATAAGTGCTCACTCAACGATAATCAACTTACTCAACACCCCACTTTTAGGCTAGTCAATGTCAAGAAGCTTACTCGAGTTCAATTATACCTTCTCCCCTCTAACCACATAATGTGAAAAAGTAACTTAGTGACCATTCTTCTAGGCTTCCAGCTAGGGTAATCACTTGAGAGAATGAGGTGATATATCCTTTAGCAGGAAATAGTCTCCCTTAATGACTGCCCTTGGATTTCATCACTTTGGGCAGCTTACTGTAGATTTTAACCTTGTACAATATCTACTGCAAACAGATATTCAATAAAGGAACAGAAAAGATACAATGGCAAATACAAACATTACACAGATATTTTTCCCCTGGAAACCCAAATCGTGAAGACCAACATATTCTATATTATTCATCATCTTACAATGTTTACAATACAAAATACATATAGGAGCCAGCGATATCCAAAACCCTAACCCAATGATCTAGATTAGTCCAAAACCCTAATTCATTAACCAGAAATAGAAAACCATCGGCAAAGAAAACATGTGCCGAAAAACCACCTAAATATAATGTGGTCCTGAGGCAGAAAAAATGTGGTCCCGATGCAGAAAAAAAAAATCGGGGTGTTGCCCCTGAATCCCCGCGCAGGGGGCTCCACCCCCCGGCACATATGCTTGTGCAATTAATATAACACATACCCAACATTCTTCCATTTGTTGTTTTCTTTGCATACAGGGGGTTATAGGGTTACATAGTCAACAATCCAGGGCAACAATGCCCATGGATCCTCTAAACCAAGAGAACTTCTCAGTGCTCACAGATTTTTTTAATGAGTCTGCAACATTCTTCAAAGTCTCCATGTCATCAGTGATACTTTATTTTATTCAATCATGTCTCTCACAAAGTGATATTGAACATCAATGTGTTTTTTCTTTGAATGATAAGTAGGGTTCTTCGCCAGAAAAATTGCACTCTGATTGTCACACTCTATCCTTACAACTTGTTGTACCAACCCAATACTTGAACACAATCTTTGTAACCATGATGATTCCTTAATTTCATGAGTGGCTACCATGTATTCATCATCTGTAGTTGAAAGTGCCACTACAGCCTGTCTTTTTCTCATCCAACTTATTGCTCCTCCAAATAGGTTAAACACATACCCTCTTGTAGATCTCCTACGATCCAAATCTCTAACCTAGTCTGCATCCACAAATCTATGTATATCCACCACTATGTCCAATCCCGATCTTCCTTTGTAGCACAATCCATATCTATCAGTGCCATGAAAATACCTGAAAACTCTTTTATTGTTGTCCAATGCTCCTTCCCTGGTTTTGACATATACCTGTTCAAAACTTCGACTGCATGTGCAATGTCCAGTCTAGTACAGACCATTGCATACATCAAACTACCAATTGCACTCACATATGGAACATGAGACATGTCCTCCTCTTCTTTATGTGTCTTGGGACATTGATCCACAGATAAATTTACACCAACAGGAATAGGAACCTTGATCGGTTTACATTCCTTCATATTAAACCTCTGCAATATTATCTCGACATATTTTCTCTAATTTAACCTGAGTTTCCTCCTTTTTCCAATCTCTTTTAATTTTCATGCCCAAAATGAAATTTGAAGCACGGATGTCCTTCATGTCAAATTTAAAGGACAACTGAGTTTTACATCTTGGATAATCTCCATGTTGTTTCCTATCAACAACATGTCATCCACATATAAGACCAAATAAATCAAATGATCACCAATTAATTTAAAATGCACACAGTGATCTTCTTTGCTTCTTTTGAAGCCAAGTCCCAGCATATAAGTATCAAATTTTTGATACCACATTCTTGGTGATTGTTTTAAACCATACATGGACTTTTTCATCTTGCATACCAGCTCCTTCTTTCCCTTCACAGCATAACCTTATGGTTTCTTCCTATAGATTTCTTCTTCCATATCCCCATGTAGGAATGTTGTCTTCACATCCATTTGTTCTATTTCAAAATCAAATGCAGCAGCAACAGATAAATAAAATCTTATGGAGGTTAACTTGGCAACAGGAGAAAACATCTCACCAAAATAAATTCCCTCAACCTGGGAATAACCCTTTGCTACTAACCGAGCTTTGTATTTCTCCACTTTTTCTTTTGCATTCAACTTCTTTTTAATTACCCATTTATTGTCAATGGGATTTCTTCTAGTTGGAAACTCCACTAGATCCCAAGCCTCATTCTTATAAAAAGATGCCATTTCTTCGTCCATGGCCCTTTTCAAAATATTTCCATCCTCTGAATCCACTGCCTCCCCGATATTTCTAGGATCATCACCAGTAATAGACAAAGAAAAATTTGAATGGAAACCAGATGGACTATACCTTTCTGGTAGACTTCTTTCTCGATCTAATCTCCTCAATACTGGAGTATGAGGATCTTCTTCTTCTGATTCATGTTCTTTTGTAGAGTCTGATTCATCATCCTTTAAATCAAACTCTATCTTCTTTGGTTCTTCCTTACTTGGTAGGGCTTCATGTTTAAAAACATCCTTCATTTATCTAAATACCACATCTCGTCTATACACTACCTTCTTAGTTTCTGGGTTCCAAAGCTTATAACCTTGGAGACCATCTTTATATCCAATAAAGATACACTTTTCAGCCTTCTTATCCATCTTACTCTTGTTTTCCTTTGGAACATGAACATATGCATCGCAGCCAAATACCTTGAGATGTGTGAGAGAAGGTTCCTTACCAGTCCATACCTCTTATGGAGTCTTGTCATCCAACGCTAATGAGGGTGACTTGTTTACCAGGTAACATGCAGTACCCACTGCCTCTACCCAAAATTCTTGCCCTAACCCAGCACCACTAAGCATGCACCTTTCTTTTTCCATCAGCGTCTTGTTCATCCTTTATGCAACTCCATTCTGATGAGGTGTATATGGAATAGTCTTCTGCCTTGCTATACCACACTTCTTACAGAATTATTCAAATTCATTTCCGCAGAACTCTCCACCATTATCTGTCCTCAACACCTTAATTATTTTCTCTATTTGATTCTCAACAAGAGCCTTAAAATCTTTAAACCTGTCAAAGACTTCAGATTTCTTCCTGAGGAAATATATCCAAGTCTTCCTCGAGAAGTCATCTATAAATGAGACATAGTACACAGATTTTCCCAATGATGGGACACAAGTCCAAAAACATCACTGTGAACTAGTTGTAAAATTCCTTCTACCCTCGTTGCACCAGAGGGGAATCTTACCCGATTTTGCTTCCCATATAGACAATGTTCACAGAAATCAAAATCCAGAGAGCAGATAGACATACCTTCAACCATATCTTTATTGTGTAGTAGTCGAAGACCCTTCTCTCTGATATGCCCTAGTCTTTGATGCCACAACATAACCTTTTCTCCAGAGACTGTAGGAGTTATTTCTTCTTCAACTCCAATATCAAGAACAATGGAACTATGACACCCATCACTAATAGTGCTTCCTTGCAGCTTATACAGAGTCCCAAACCAAACTCCCCTCAGCAACACCATTTCTCCTCAAACCATCCTGCAGGTTTCCTTTTCAAATATTGTTTTTACCCCTGCATCGTCCATTTTTCTTACAAAAATCAAATTTCTGGCCAAACCTGGGATGTGCATAACACTAGGCAGTGTTCTAATCCTTCCATCTATGAGCCTCAACTTGACCCTTCCTCTTCCTATGATTTTGGTTGTCGAATCATTACCTAAGAAAAATTTACCTCCATCATACCTTTCATATTCGCAGAACCACTCCCTGTGGGGAGTCATATGAAAGGATGCACCAGAGTCAACCAACCATGCCTCATGATCTGCATGTGTTCTTGAAGAGGCACTTACACATCCCCTCCTTCTTCCTTGAAGGTATTTTATTCTGTAGAAGAAGATTCTTTAGATCCCTTCTTTTTCTCAACTTTGGATCTACACTGCTTCTTATAGTGCCCTTTTTTTCCACATCTCCAACATACCCTTACAAACTTTCCGGGAGATTTAGATCTACCCTTAGACTTAGATCTCCCACTTGAGAAATCATATCTATTTCTTTCTTGGGAATGTCCTCTTGCAAATAATGTGTCTATGTTATGTCCTTCCATATTCTTATGTCTCATCTCCTCCGATAACAAGGATAAGACCACTTCTTCAAACTTCAAGGAAGTTGTATTACTACCTATGGCCACAACCAGACTATCCCATGAGTCTGGTAAAGAACACAACAAACTGATACATTTATCTTCATCTGAAATTTTAATCTCAACAAATACAAACTGACTTACCACAGTATTGAAGCCGTTCAAATTCTCTGCCACCGAGTCTCCATCTCTCATCCTCAGGTTATACAGCTTCTTTCTCAAGAATAGTTTATTTTCCAGGGACTTAGACTGATACAAATCCCCAACTATTCCCATAAATCCTTCGTTATAGCTTCCTCTAACACATTCAGTAATACTGAATCGGAGAGACACAATCGGATTGTTCTCTTTGCCTTCCGATCCAACTTTTTCCAGTCATCTGCAAAAGTTCCTGTAGGTGCAATACCTGAATCTACCACGATCCACTGATCTTTTTCCACCAATAGATCTTCCATATTGAGCTTCCACAACTCAAAAATTTTCCCATTAAACTTCTTGATCTCCATCTTCAAATTGCTTGCCATTTCTTTTCACCTGAAAAAGCAATACCGCAGATCTCCCACTGTAACAAGGCTTATCACAGTCCCAAGCCAAACCCTTGACCACAAAGGCATCCCCCTGAAGCCAATAAAGCTCTGATACCAAATGTACATTTTATCCTTGTACAATATCTACTACAAACAGATATTCAGTAAAGGAACAAAAAAGATACAATGGAAAATACAAACAATACACAGAGATTTTTTCCCTAGAAACCCAAACCGGGAAAACCGTCATATTCTATATTATTCATCATGTTACAATGTTTACAATACAAAATACATATAGGATCCATTGGCATCCAAAACCCTAACCCAATGACCTGTATTAGTCCAAAACCCTAATTCCTTAACCGAAAATAGAAAACCATCGGCAAAGAAACCATGTGCCAAAAAACCACCTAAATATCATGCAGTCCCGATGTAGAAAAAATGTGATCTCGATGTTGTAATGGCTCTAAATTAATTTAAGAAACCATTGAATTACAACACTACAGTAAAATTTAAAAATTACTTAATCTAGCACATTTGCAATCTAATATTTCAAGTAATAAAATTTAATAACAATTTTTTATACAAACAATGCATGAATTTTAAAGAAATACATTAACTCTGATGTTATCCGCAGCTTGCTTCCTTAGCTTGCTTCTTTAGGACACCACCCAAAACCAACCTCCCTGCCGACTAGTTAGCTTCTAGCCCTAGGATATCAACGGATATCCTAGCCCTCAGAGCCCAAAACCTCCAGCAACCCCCCGGTGCACTGTAAATTCCTCCCTCTGTCCAATACTCAGAGCTCTCCCAAAATCCCTTCTCCCCTCTCGTAGAATGAATCCTCCTCTCAACTCCTTTCCCCCCCCTTATTCCTCCTTCACCGCCTTCCCTACATTAACTCCTACCTAACTGCTTTATTACCCTTATCCATTCCCATTAATTCTTTTATCTTCTCGAGATTCTTATTTTATCCCTTGTTGTATACGCAATCCACTTTGTATCATATTCCATTAATTAAATACCCTATGCCATTTATTTAATGCTCCTTATCTTTTATTTAATGTTTGTTATCCCACTTATATACGTAAGTTTTAATAATTTAGATTATCAACCCTATTAATTCTTTACTCACATAATTAAAGATTTGATTAATAGTTAAATAACCATTGACAATTATGAACAATTAATTAATGATAATTAATTTAGTTAATATTATATAATAAAAAAATTTTAGGATTATATTATTAATTAATTATAATGAATAATCAAGGGTCGTTACAGATGCAGGAAAAAAAATCAGGGGCGCTTCCCCTGAATCCCCGCGCGGGGGGCTCCGCCCCCCTCTAACCCCCCTACGCACTTGGCGCATACACTCAAGACACTACTACTCATGCAAAGAATATAACACTAACTTGGGGATATTTAAATTATCGATGGTACCTTCACTTATGGGACACCCATTGAATTTTAACATCCTTGGAGAAAACATATTTAGAATTCCTTCTTCATTTGGTTCATTTGACCTTGGTAGTGTGTCCTAATAGTGTGTTTTTTGTTTATAATTGGAGGAAACATCTTGGAAACCATATTGATCACCTTTCAAACCCTCACTTTGGAAACCATATTGATCACATTGGAAACTGGCATTTTAGAGACTTCATTGTTCACAATTGGAAACAAATGCTTTTGAGACCTTATCGTTCATGGTTGAAACTGGCATTTCGGAAACCTTGAAAACTATTGTGGATATGTACCCATTAGTTGAGATCTTAATAATGAGACATTAGTTGGCACATTATACCTAGATGATCCCAATTAATAATACTCATTTATAGTTTAAGAACTTTAAATGAGACATTAATCACCACATGGGATCCACATAAACTTGGGTTCTTCCTCAGTCTCCTTAGACAATCCCCCCATCACAATCTACATCATCATCTAGTTGTATAGCGCATTCCACTAGTATGGCCAATCTTTCAAGGAATAGAAACCAATGTAACCATCCACAAGGGAATCCCTTTGACTTCCCACCACATGGAAATGTTGGTGCCCCCATTATGGCTACCTTAAGTCTTACAATTATGATCATAGGACTACCACTTTGGTTTCTCTCCAATCCATTCCAACCCGGTCCTACCCCTTCACCTTCACTAAATGTTAACTTTGTCTTATCTCCTTCTTCTCGACATGGCCAAAGTATGTCCCCCAACCAAATATATATTAGTAACCAACCACCACCCAAGGGGAAGAAGAATAATAACACAAAGAATAAGAACCAAAGGAAAGGGGGCAATGATACCAATGTTGGGGGAAGTAACAACAATCATTAAGGTAAAAAAAAAACTAAGCAATAATGTCATGCAACAACCCTTGTGCTATTTGTGGGAAATATCATTACACCCACTTGTGTCCTAATATTCAATAAGTCATATAATTTAGAGACCAATTGCTTAATCAAATTGACCCACATGTGTCCCAGAGGATGTCAAACCCTTCCTCCCAACATATATGCATTGCTTCTAATGATGAGGATGAACCAACTTCAACCTCTTTGTTTACCCCCACAAGCAAGTGACCTATCCTACCAACATTTATACCTCACTAGAAAATTGAAGTCCCCATGCTGAGGAACTACACCTTCCACGTCCAGTGGCCCATTTCCTAGTAGAGCTTCTCACTGTATGGCACCTAAAAAAGAGTACCCTTCAAACATTGAAGTCGTTTCCTTGACTAGGAAAATTGGTGGAGACATGTCTCCTTTCTTCCACCCCCTTACAAATGTGTTATGGATGAATGGGAATCATCTTGTGTAACGTTCTTGTTTGTTTGGAAACTATTATGTTCCCCAACCCATATCCATCCATGACCATGTTGTAGTCTTTTGATAGTGTAATTATGGAACCACTAGGGATTCTTATTAATCTCTCAATTAATTTAGATGGAAAATTGTATTGGTCAATGTAGCAATTGTGACCAGCATATTGGACTACAATATCCTCCCTAGGTGTGATTATGTATATGTTATGAATGTTGTGGTGCATTCGATATTTCATGTTTTGAAATTCCCTCATAAAGCACATGTTGTGATCAACATTGATCATCTATCTTGTTGTGATCCTTAACCACATTTGGCAGTTGATAATGTTTTTTGTTTGGTCACTCACACTTAGCAAATCCCTTCATAAATAAATAGTTTTGTTATTTCTACCATTTTCCTAATATTTTCTCCAATTGAGAGCAAACCTTTCAATTGTATAACCACAAAATTATTTCCACTTACACTTGGAGATTGACCATGTGCCTTTCCACATTACTGGAAGTGACCTTGCCTCTTTATCAATGTTCTTACCTAATAATTCATAACCCTCGAAGGAAACAACCTTGAATAGTCCATGGGATGACCTCCACACTATCTCTCTCATTGACTCCTTTCTTGGATTTGATATCCGCACCATGGAAACTATCGTATCCATTCTTTCTTCACAAATGGACTATGTGGCCACCCCAACAATTTGCACAATTTATGCTCCCACTCATCACAAGCCTTAGGGTTTCTAACCACCTTCTATCCAATTAATATGGATATTGAACTATCACCTTTGACTATAGGGGCGTTTGAGCTAGTTTCTTCCCCCATATGTCAATGTGCCTATTATGATCAACTTGCCTCCTTAACCATGAGAATAGTTGAGCCACCCTCCTCTTCCCTCTATAGGGGTGCCCATTTTGATCATCTCACTTATTTTCCCATGGGAATATTCAATCCAACCTCATATTCCTTTTATGATAGTTCCCAATATAATCATTATACATATTTACCTCTAAGAAAATTTGAGCCACCTTCCTCTTCCCCATGCAAAATTTTATTATCTACTCTATATTCTTATTTTCCCATTCCATTCCCCACTAATGAAGAGTTTCTAGAGGAAACTACTACCCCTTATAGTCATTGGGATGACATTCATGTGATATCTCCCATTGACACCTTTCTTACGTCAAACCACTCCCCCGGTGGCTCTATTGAATCCATTCATTTTGATGGCCCTTTCTTAGCAACACTTTGTAGAAATTTTCCACACCAAGGAAATTTATGCAACTCAAAAAATTTCACCTCTTTCCTATAGGTTTCTCGGATCATAACCCTATAAATTTTCAGCCTAAGGGTCTTTATGAAATATAAATAAGACAGCATCAAAATTAAACAATATTTCACCTCTTAAAAACCCTAATCCACTATGAAATTCAAGAGAAAAGATAATAAAGTGTACCAACAAGTTTTAGCCTTCTAGGGAAATATTATCATGCATAAAACATATATGAAATTCACTTTATGATAGTTGTAAATACAACAAAAAATATGACATGTGATGCAGGAGCATCGCCAGCAGCCAGCGAGCGTGGGACAAACGCCATTTCATTTTTGGCACATGTTGAAAATGTTTGAATTGTTTTGAAAGTTTGGATGCGCAAACATTAATGTAATAGTTAAGAGAGTGCGTACTTCCATGTTGTAAACAGATCTTGAGCGATCCGCTCTCATCTATAAGGTGTAGAGGCATTTATAGGCAGTTAATGTAAGTAGGTAGATTTAAATTCTAGATTAGACAGTTTTAGGAGTTGGAGGGAAAACGACTATAGACACCCTCATCTTGTATCATTTTTTTGGTAAAATTAGCAACATTATCAATTGAGAATGGAGCATAGAAGAGAAGAAGCAGAGAGTTGTGTAGAAGAGCCATGTACAGAAGTTCTGAGATTAATATATGAAGCTTTGATTCAGACTCATGGTGTTCTAATGCTTTCTGTGTATACATGTCGAATGTTATGCTCATGGTTGTTTTTACTCTTTCTGTTGTACATTTTCTTTTATGCTATGTATGTATGATTTCATGTTAAGTATTTGAAGTCTGAGAGAGTAAGGAGATGAGTTTCAATTGTTTCTCTTCTTGAGTCAAAGTTCCTGCAAGGAGTGCAGTGGAGCATCCGCAAGGAGTGCGTTCACGGGTTCAGAGTTCATCTCTGAAATCTCAGGAGGGATACCGTTGTTCTCGTCTTCCGCAGAAGTGCAAGTCAGGAATAGAATCCGTGCAAGGTGTGTGCAGGCTGGTTGGAAGTTCAGAACTTGTCAACCAAGGAGAGGGTTGACTACTGTTGTCGCAAGGAGTTGCACAGAGTCAAAGGATTTAAATACTTAGACGTATTTGAAGAGTGTCGCAAGGAGTGCGTGCAGAAATCTCATAGGAGATTTGAGTTAGTAAAAGGAAGCTCAGGAGAGTTCGTGCCTTCAAGGTGTTGAAGAGCAGAAAAGGAGTCTTTGGTCATCGTGTATAGGCCAAGTTAGAATCGGAGTTCTTTGAGGAAAAGTTTGGACGGTTGAAATTCTTCGAGGAGGAATCCCGAAACAGTGGGGATCGTTGGATCTGCGGAAGCTACGAGAGGGATAACGGTCAGGACAGAGCCATCCTTTGGATAGCCTAGATTAACGTCAACCGTTGATCAAGATTTCCGGGGCCATCAGATCATTTTGGATTTTCGGACTTCGGAAGTCCGAGTTGCAAGTTTGGGTCTTGACACATCAAGTACCCGAAGTCCGAAAGGATTCTTGTCAGGGTAGACTAGAAAAGTCGGCAAGTTTAAGTTTTCGGAACTTCGGAGTTCGGAGTTTCGGAAGTCCTAAGGACAAGAGATCGGAATATAGCAGAGGAGAAAACCCGAAACAAGGAGAAGGTGACATGTGGAAGGACAGGAGGCTTCTTGTCGAGGTTTGTGGAAAACAGCAAGGAGAAGTACCGTTTCGGTATTTTGGAACTTCGGAGATCGGAAGGTGGAGAGGATAGAGAATTCAAGTGTTAGCATATTGAATTCTCGATACGCGAAATAGCACTGACCATTGGATCAAGGGAGAGTTCACAGCCGTTGATCTCCTTAAAGGGGGATTTCAAGATTTCGGAAATTCGGGTTTCGGGATTTCGGGAGTCGAGGGAAAGATTTGCACGACATCGCAACTCCCGAATTCACGAAAGCCAAAAAGCCAAAATTGACGTCAGGAAAGGATCAAGTGATTTAATATTTCGGGTTTCGGGGGTCGGAGAGGTAAGGTGCTCGACCACAGGATTCGTGAATTCCTGAAGTCCGATATCCTGAAATAAAAGTGGAATTTCCTCAAAAGTGTCGTTGTGGGTAGATTTCCTAAAAGGGAAATAGAAGAGCCAGTCGAGCTCTCAGGGGCCGAAAGGAAAAGATCTTGTGCATATCCCTACCTGCGGGTCTGGAGAAGGGGGTCTGCGTCAAGTCGTAATTGCTTTCCCCTTCTTCTTGGAATTTACCTTTCCTCTGGTGGATCGGGTGTTTGTCTGTTTCTTCTTCTCGGCGGCATGGCTGAAAATCTTTCTTTTCCCTGCTACAGAAAGCAAAGAAAAATTTCCTATGCTCTGATATCGGCAAGTTTAAGTTTTCAGAACTTCGGAGTTCGGAGTTTCGGAAGTCCTAAGGACAAGAGATCGGGATATAGCAGAGGAGAAAACCCGAAACAAGGAGAAGGCGACACGTGGAAGGATAGGAGGCTTCTTGTCGAGGTTTGTGGAAAACAGCAAGGAGAAGTATCGTTTTGGTATTTCGGAACTTCGGAGATCAGAAGGTGGAGAGGAAAGAGAATTCAAGTGTTAGCATATTGAATTCCCGATACGCGAAATAGCATTGACCGTTGGATCGAGGGAGAGTTCACAGCCGTTGATCTCCTTAAAGGGGGATTTCGAGTTTTCAGAAATTCGGGTTTCGGGATTTCGAGAGTCGAGGGGAAGAGTTGCATGACATCGCAACTCCCGAAAAGCCGAAAGCTGAAAAGCTGAAATTGACATCAGGAAAGGATCAAGTGATTTAATATTTCGGGTTTCGGGGGTCGGAGAGGTAAGGTGCTCGACCACAGGATTCTCGAATTACTACAGTCCGATATCCCGAAATAAAAGTGGAATTTCCTCAAAAGTGTTGTTGTGGGTAGATTTCCCGAAAGGGAAATAGAAGAGCCAGTCGAGCTCTCAGGGGTCGAAAGGAAAAGATCATGTGCGGATCCTGACCTGCGGGTCTGGAGAAGGGGGTCTGCGTCAAGTTGTAATTGCTTGCCCCTTCTTCTTGGAATTTCCCTTTCCTCTGGTGGATCGGGTGTTTGTCTGTTTCTTCTTCTCGGTGGCATGGCTGAAAATCTTTCTTTTCCCTGCTAAAGAAAGCAAAGAAAATTTTCTTATGCTCTGATATCAGCAAGTTTAAGTTTTCGAAAACTTCGGAGTTCAGATTTTCAAAAGTCCTAAGGACAAGAGATCGGGATATAGCAGAGGAGAAAACCCGAAACAAGGAGAAGGTGACACGTGGAAGGATAGGAGGCTTCTTGTCGATATTTGTGGAAAACAACAAGGAGAAGTATCGTTTCGGTATTTCGTAACTTCGGAGATCAGAAGGTGGAGAGGACATAGAATTCAAGTGTTAGCATATTGAATTCTCGATACACGAAATAGCACTGACCATTGGATCGAGGGAGAGTTCACAGTCGTTGATCTCCTTAAAGGGGGATTTTGAGATTTCAGAAATTCGGGTTTCGGGATTTTGGGAGTCAAGGGGAAGAGTTGCATGACATCGCAACTCCCAAATTCGCGAAAGCCAAAAATCCGAAATTGACGTCAGGAAAGGATCAAGTGATTTAATATTTCGGGTTTCGGGCGTCGGAGAGGTAAGGTGCTCGACCACAGGATTCGCGAATTCGTGAAGTCCGATATCCCGAAATAAAAGTGGAATTTCCTCAAAAGTATTGTTGTGGGTAGATTTCCCGAAAGGGAAATAGAAGATCCAGTTGAGCTCTCAGGGGCTGAAAGGAAAAGATCCTGTGCGGATCCCGACCTGCGGGTCTGGAGAAGGGGGTCTACGTCAAGTCTGGTATCAGAGCTTCATATATTAATCTCAGAACTTATGTACATGGCTCTTCTACACAGCTCTCTGCTTCTTCTCTTCTATTCTCTATTCTCAATTGATAATGTTGCTAATGTTACCAAAAAAATGATACAAGATGAGGGTGTCTATAGTCGTTTTCCCTCCAGCACCTAAAACTGTCTAATCTAGAATTTAAATCTACCTACTTACATTAACTGCCTATAAATGCCTCTACACCTTACATATGAGAGCGGATCACACAAGATCTGTTTACAACATGGATGTATGCACTCTCTTAACTATTACATTAATGTTTGTGCATCCAAACTTTCAAAACAATTCAAACATTTTCAACATGTGCCAAAAATGAAATGGTGTTTGTCCCGCGCTCGCTTGCTGCTAGAGATGCTACTGCATCAACATGTATTCTTCAATATTAATGTTAAATCACTTGAAAATTTTAGTCATAACTTATGTTAAAGCAACAAGACATAATAGTGCTAGAAATTACCAAACCATGAAGAAATAGATGGATAAAAATCAAATCTGTAATAGAGACAATTTTGGATAGATGAAAACTTCATATATATGTATAAATATGAATTTCATGTACACACTGTGGCCTCACCCCAAGGCTAGTACAATCCTCTATCTTTCCAAAACCCTAGCTAGAGGAAACCAAGAAAACCCTAGCCAACACCATGGAGCTCCAACAAGCAAGTATTGCACTAGCATGTCTTCAAGGGAAAAATGTTTCCTCTTCTTCTTGAGTAAATTCAACAAGTACAACCTAGGGTTTCATGACAAAACCCTAGTCATAGTATTCAAGATTCTCCAAAATCTCCTAGAAACCCTAACACCTCTACGATAAGAGAGACAAAGTAAAAATGAAGATGCATGAGAGAGAGAAAGACTAGTGTACTCCTCTTAGTCACATCTCTAACACAAGATACTGAAAAATAATGAGAATGATGAAAGGAATATCTCCTTCCTCTATTTATATGAGAGGCAAGGGAGGCCAACAATGCATATGTGAACCTAATCCCTTACAAGAAACATACAAATCCATAAGTAGGTTTACATATGTGGAGCATTCACTCCATTTTACACATGTCAAGCTCCAAGGTGATGTTATACACAAGCAAGGATCCAATCAAGGGCACTCCATGTGATATGTCCAATGCTCCTCCTCCAAGCCTCCAAGGAATCCAATCCTCCTCCTCCAAGCCTCCAAGGACTCCAACGCTCCTCTTAAGCCATGTGATCCACTAGGTCCACTCCCCCTACATAAACGTTGTCGCAACTCGAGCCTCCCTAAGTCAAATTCATGCATCCAAGAAACCCCATGTTGTTTAAGGATCGCCACCCTCCTTATAAATTCCAAATGCTCCTCCTTCAATGTAGGTCATTCTAGAAGTAAACAACCTCCTCCATGTGGCCATCTTGTATATTTTCATTGATTTGTCTAAATATATCCAACATCCTAAAGGATAATGCCATCCAATCACCCAGCTAAGTTCAAGCAACCACTAAGTAAGACATATCCAATATACAAATCCTTCATGAACCATCCAAGGGCTAATCATACACCATTTATGCCAAATCTCACGAAGCACCCCTAAACATGGTGTGACACTTTCAGAGTAACCCCAAAACTTAACACTCCCTCTTTACAAGAAAATTTCTTTCAAGAAATCCTGTCAACTCCCTCTGCAACTCCACCAAACCTACCATTACCAAATTTGTACCTATTGTAGCCTCAAAATCAACCATCATCTCCTTAAAATGAACTATCACCCATCTGTCACAATATGTTATCACGACATCTGAAACCTCCAAAGAGTATTGACCATCAATGAATATGAAGGAACATAACCCTATATCATAAGAAACCTGCCAAACTCCAACATCACGGGCCAAATCAATGGACACCATATCATGAGTTGTGTTGGATATCTTTCAAAGATAATCACATATCTCCATACAATACCAATATAAGTGGATCGGATCTATTGAAATCAGAAAGACATAAATTTGTATAAGTCAACTCATTGGTATTGAAGTACCAAGCTCATGGTATAGGTAACAACCTATGCATGGATATTGATAACTTGTGAGCATGAGAATCCCTCTTGCACCTTAAAACCTTCAGTAATTGAAACAAACTGAACTAGGTCAACTCCCTTTTTCTGAGAGAATCCAGAAGCAAGAGTATCATCAAGGCCAACTCCCTCTGCCTGAGATAATCCAACAACATTGTCCCTGTACTCTATGAAACTCCCATTATCTACAAACATGGAATTAATCCTAGCATCATCCTCCATCAAAGCATCACATCTCTCCTCCTCAAAATAACTAGAAGGCTCACATATGGAAGGAACAAATGCAATATGACTAGAATATCTCTTGGGAGGTATACTTATCCTCACTTAAGATCTAGGTGCTCCTACTTGCTCTCAAGCCTCCTTAAAACTAGAAGTCTCACCTAAACTCTCACTAGAATGTACAAGTGCCACTAGATCAGCAGGTGACCTATAAAGGAAACCCTCTCTCATCCCTATATTTAAAGTCCTCGAACTAACTAGACAATAATCATTTATGTGCAATATCGTCCCCCAAATGCAACTTTCCATTGTACATCTATCATATAAGAAATTGAAAGAATGATCTTCTTGAAACCATGAATGAATCAACATCACTCGACTCAAGAACATCACCTGAAGTATCTGAAAATAAATGAAGCCAAATCCTCTCATGAGATACGTAGTATCATCACCAAGCTCCATGCTCATGCCTACATCTTGCTCTTGAAACATATTGAATAATGACCCATCATATGTCATATGTCTTGAAGCTCACTCTCCACATACCATCCAAAATTAGACATAGTGTTAGAGGTCAAACAAGAGACCAAGGAGAAGGCGGTCTCAAACTAAGATGTTGACACATCCACCCCTACTACAATACCTGCAATACATGCATCTTGTATATATTGTTTGGCATTCCCTTTCTTATTCAATGGACATTGGTTGGCATAATGTCTTATCTTGTGATAACAGGAAAACATTTCCTTACTCAATTCATTCTTTCATGTCTATGTACATTCCTTCTTCTTGTAACCTTTCTTATTACCCTTCTTTGTATTTTTTATGAGATCAATCACATCAACTTTCCCTTGTTCTTTGAACAAGATTGCAATATGATTTCTTCTTACACAAGATCAATCTAATTCTTTATGAAATTTGGCAAGGTCTCATGAACACAAACACATGAAACAAAAGGAATCTAGGAAGAAACAAGTTCATTTGAACAATGGACACCAACTCCTTATCCTCCACATGTGTTCCAATGGAAACCAAATGATCTCTCAACTTAGTGATCCTAGTCAAGTAGCTCACCATAATATATATATTTCTCATATGAATGATTGAAAGCTAGTTTCATGGGAGAATTTATTGAGAAACATAAGAGTTTTGTAATAACTCAACCAAATATCCAAACATGTCCTTACTTTTATTCTTCTCCGCAATGTGAGAGATGAAATAATCCTTCACTAAATTAAGAATTATTCTCTTAGCCTTGGCTTCCTTCTTCTAATCAGGAAACAATTGTGTTAGATCAGTAGGTTCTAGAGTCACTTTCTCAACGTGACCCCAAAGATTGGACTCCTCTATATGTATCTATAATATAAGATTCCAATGGCAGCCAATTGATCTCTCGACTAGTAATCTTGGTCAAATAGCTCACCACAACATCTATCTCGTTCACGTGAATGACTAAAAGTTAGTTTTAATTTATCAAGAAACAAAAGGGTTTTAGAACAACTCAACCCAATCTCCAAACATGTCGTTACTTGTCTTCTTCTTTGTCATACGAGAGATGAAATGATCCTTCACTGAATTAAGAATGATTCTCTTGGCCTTTAATTCCATCTTCCAATGAGTGGCCAACTATGCTTGATCAGTAGGTTCTAAAATCGCTTTCTCAACGTAATCCCAAATATTGGCTTCCTCTATATCTATCAATTGTAATCTGAGCTTCGAAGGGAAAAACAAGGAATCTCAATCCAACCCATCACACTTTCTAAGACCAAGAGTCATCTTACACATCCCAAACAATCCTAAAGTGCATAAATAAAAAATATATGAAGTAGACAAAACCCTTTTTAGAGTTCAAGCGCTTCCCCCAAGTGACCTTAGGTGTGAAACCCCAATAACCTCAACAAGGACAATACCACTCCCAACTATTCTTCATCAAAAATACCAACTCCATCTTACACCTAGAGTAATCTTAGCCACGAAATTTTTGATACCATGTAGAAATTTCATGAATTGAGGCAATTGAAGCAACTCATAAAATTCCACCTCTTTCCTAGAGGTTTATGGGATCTTAACCATGTGAATTTTAAACTTGAGGGCCTTTATGAAATACAAATAATACATCAGCAACAACATATTATATTTCAACTCTTAACAACTTCAATCCACTAACAAATTCAAGAGAAAAGATATTGAAGTGTGTCAACAAGTTTATATTGGAAATTCACCAATATTGAGAGGGGGGTGAATCAATATTGGGCACTTTTTAACATTTTAAACACAACATATAAACATTAACTTATCAACAATGCATGACATCAAACATAGTACACAAGAGATTTTTACGTGGAAACCCAAACGGGATAAAACCGTATAATTCTTTTAATATATATATATATATATATATATATCTTGAATATTACATCCATAGGAAGCAGCAACTTCCAAGATCCAAGATTTACCAGCACCAACCGGAAGGAGGCACCAACCTAAAGGAAGCTCCAACTCCTTGATTTACCAGCACAAGCTTGAATATATACTTGGAATCCTCTATTCATGAACCAATGAT
>ML780137.1:105117-122290 GCA_009831015.1 Picea engelmannii | reverse complement strand
ATATATATATATATATATATATATATATATATATATATATATCTTGAATATTACATCCATAGGAAGCGCCAACTTCCAAGATCCAAGATTTACCAGCACCAACCGGAAGGAGGCACCAACCTAAAGGAAGCTCCAACTCCTTGATTTACCAGCACAAGCTTGAATATATACTTGGAATCCTCTATTCATGAACCAATGATATTCTGTGTGTCTACTAGTTATCCCCTCCATATCTACATGGATATGTGTTCTAAATTGCACCTTTAAGTAATCAACCAAATTGTCATGAGATATTTCGCAAGTCTGCCATTAAATCACTATGAATTTTCCTTCCCAAATCACTTTAGATTTTCCGAAATATAGTTCTTTAATCTGTAATAGTTGTTGCTTAGACACCCCCTCTTTAACATTCACATTACTAGGAGTCTCCATGCCAAATTGATTAGAAAAATGTATGAAGTTGCTCTACTGCAGGGTCATCATTTTGAATTCTAACATCTTCCTCTTTGTTTGTAGATTCGTCATGATTTCGCAACTTTGCAATTCCTATGAGTATGATCTTTGGGAGTTCTTCATTCACTTATTCTTCTTGTTTTTGCTTTCTTCTCCAAACCTTCTTGTATCCAGTATCAGTGTTTTCCTTCAAGGAAGACTCCATCATGCCTCTACAATTATGGGTTGTGTTTCCATAGTTGTGGCATTTGTAACATTCATATTGTAGGGAGTCATATAAACTCCTTTTGCTTGAACATTTCTTCCTTACGCTCTGAAACCGACAACTTTATGCCCAAATTTATTGCAAATAAAATAGTAACCAGCAAAGTAACTTTGATACCTGGGAGTAAATGATCATCTTTGTGATGTAGTCCTTTTGAATTCATGCCTTATCTAATTGTTATATTCTCTTCTCTTGTTTCCTTCACAATGATTGAAGCTTCATTGATACCTGGAGGTAGAAGGTATTCTTGGAGATACACCTCTTCTGCATTCATTCTTCTTTGACTCTTGTTGACCATGATCCCTTCCTTAATAATCTTTACCTTAATAGGAATTTGTAAGAATGTATGCATAATTCTTAGCCTTCTCTTCATTCTTCCTTTACAGCAGCTTGTAACACTTCTCTTCAACTTTCTTTACTGGCGGTTTGGAGCTTCCTCTTTCTCCAATTCTCTTGTTGAAATTGGCGTGTGAATCTTCTTTGCATTAAGCCTTGTCAATGTATCCAAGAGCTATTTTATCAAATGGTGACCTCTGATAGCTAAAAATGTCTTCTAGTACTTGAGAGCTCCCCATGTCTTCGTTGATCTTGACAACTTCAACCCTCAATGAGATGAATTATTCTCCAAGCTTCTCACAATCTTCTTCTTTCTTCATCATATGGATCATCATTACTTTTTTCGTTCTCTTTTCTTCTTGAAGTTAGGTTTTCAAAGGGATGATATTTTTTTCAAATCTTCTTTCTTGTTGACTAAATTATTATTCAAGTTTATTTAAGTCCTCGTATCTTTCCTTAAGATGACTTGTCAAAATCTGTTCTCTCTTTTTTGCTTCATCTACCTAGATTTTTAAGCAATCAACTTTGCTTCTGCCTTTTCAAGTTATTTTATCTGTCGTTCTAGGGAACGCAATAATTTTGCTTCATGATATACCATACCATTACCAATTTATTCTTCTGGATTTGTCTGACCTGATGAGCTTCTTTCTTCTTGTTCTATCTCAGCATCTTCTTTATCTTAGTCAGGATGCTCTGGCTCTATGGTTGCAAGAAGAGATTCCTTATAGTATAAATTTTATAACTTATCCCAAATCTCTTTGATTGAAGAGCATTGTCCCACTTTTCCTTTTATGAATTAGATAATCCATCCAAGATGGCATCCATTGTTATATTGTCGTTCCTTTTTAATTCCTTCTTGGTTGTAGCCTTCGGAGGTTTCTTTGAAGCAATGTATCCTTAAACAACTGAGTTCCAAATGTCAAACCCTTGTTACTATAAAAATACTCTCATTCATGTTCTCTATATCTCATAATTTCTCTCATCAGATAGTGGTGTTATGTCCATGAGTGTTTGTAAGGATTTGCCTTCCAGTGGTTAGCTTGTTGTTGAAGGAACCTTCTATGATTCCAATTGTTGGAATATTCACCAATACTGAGAGGGGGGTTGAATCAGTATTGGGAACTTTTTAACATTTTAAACACAACATGTAAACATTAACTTATCAACAATGTCATTCAACAATGCATAACATCAAACATAGTACACAAGATATTTTTACATGGAAACCCAAACAGGAGAAAACCACATAATTATTTTAATGTATATATATGTATATATATTGAATACTACATCCATTATAAGCACCAACTTCCAAGATTTACCAACACCAACTGGAAGGATGAACCAACCCCCTAATTTACAAGAACCAACCTGAAGGAAGCTCCAACTCCCTGATTTACCATCACCGACTGGAAAGAAATACCAACCCTTGGATTTATGAGAAAAAACTCAAAGCAATATGAAATTCCCATGCAAGCACCAACTTGTTGACTGAAGAAACCAATCTTCACATGCACCACCTAACTACCCTAATTTCAAAGATTCCAATTACAATAAAATATTTTTACAAAAATTCACAAGATT
The DNA here is from genome assembly GCA_009831015.1 of Picea engelmannii. Taxonomy (NCBI): domain Eukaryota; kingdom Viridiplantae; phylum Streptophyta; class Pinopsida; order Pinales; family Pinaceae; genus Picea; species Picea engelmannii. The sequence goes on along the minus strand of ML780137.1, from coordinate 119,652 downwards.
TACCAGATTATACTTCACTTTTGCAAGGTGAAACCCCTTTCCCTGATAGTTGCAATAGATAGACACCTTCACCCTGGATCTATACTCTTCATATGATACCTTCTTACCTTCGGTGAATTACCTTCTTATCATCGTTGTTGAGTCATCGTCCTATTAACAAAACTAAACCATAGCTGGAACAAAATATTCACTTGAAATATGACTTGAAAAACCCTCCAAATATGGTCTAAGTTTTTCTCAAAACAATCTTGAAGCTCAACCTAACTGTCTTTCAAATTATTTCCATAGAAAGGTTTGAAAACCCCTCACATCAGGTCTGTGTATTTACTTTCACATTGTTCTAACATATCTGTATACAAGACTTGGAATCTACGCATGGGATTTACACTAAAAGGTTGTTTTAATTTTAGACAAAATATACACAAGATACTACTGGGGACCTTGGTTGCAACAGGTCTGAAATTGGAACTTACCTCATGCTCAAGATAGAACACAGACTTGGCCCTTATGTGTATCAAAGACTCCTATGAAATTTTCTAAAAAATAGGCTTCAAATTCATCCTCAATACCTTAGGAAATATCTTCAAATCTTGCTTTAGAACAACCCAAACTCACCTCATATATGGTCTTAAACTTATCTCAGAATTTTTCCTTAGAATATGCCTTAGAGAAGGACTGACACTCCATAGAATATTCCTCAAAAAATTTCTTTGAAACATGTGTCAAAAGGAGACCTCAAACAGTCTCAGACCAACCTCAAATTTTCCTTTTGTCACAGCCTCAAATCTTCCCTCTATCACAGCCACAAATTCTCGCTTATCACAGCCAAAGATTCAGGACATATTTGCATCAGATTCACCATAGAAATTTCCTTATAGACTTAGAAAAATTCACCTTATAGCCTCATAAATTAGGCCTTACAGCCTCAAAAATTCATCCTAATTGCCTTAAAACCTACCTATAACAAACTTCGAATACAACCTCAACTTACCTCAGAAAATTGTGGCCTCAAATATCCTCAGATATATGTTGCCTCGGATCTCTTTGTTTACCTTAGAAGTCCTTGATTTGTTGCCTCATATCTCTTTAATTTGTTGCCTACCTCATATCTCTTTAATTTGTTGCCTACCTCATATCTCTTTAATTTGTTGCCTCAAAAGTCACTCGATTTGATGATAAAATGAGCTCCTAGGTTCCCTATTTATACTAAATCTGAAATCCTCTTTTTAGGGACGACTTGTACTTTGCTATCTTAAAAATATTTTTAATATTTATTCCATTGGGGGTTGACTGTAATATCCCCAGATCATCGGATCGGGATATCAACTACTAACTCTGCGGCTATGTTTTGCATATATGATCTGCTAATATTTCTAGTTGAGTTTTCAAGGTTTATGGATGTGTTTTGTTGTGTTTTAAGGTTTATATATAGTGCATGCAAATATATTTGGGACTATAACCATCTCAACAATTGTATTCAACAATATAATGGACGATACAAGAAAATATGCGGAAACTCAAAAAATATCTTCAGCTAGATCTATATAGATGAGGATCTTAATTGGATTACAAAACAAATACTAATAAATACCAATAAGTAGATGGATCTGGTAGTTGTAATGAAGTTTCGTTGCATGTGCGAAATATAGCGTTGCATGCAACCAAAAATACGTTTTCAAACTGTTGCAGAAGACTAGATAACTCACTCTAGTGGTTATACTCGTCGGAACTAGCTAAGATCTATCTCATATGGGTCACCCTGCTCCCTAGAACCCTCTCCCAGCCTAGGAGATGAAACATTGGCTTATTATTACTCAATCGAAACCCTGAATGGATGTCCAGACCCCCTACAAAGATCCAGTCACCTCTATCAGTCAATGAAATTCCCATCCATGTAATCCCAGGGTCCCACGCTAATCTCTGAAAGGGATCATCCTGTTGATGTTGCACCACTCTGGCCATGATTGTTTTCCTAGTGTACACATACTGAATTCCCCACTCCTGGAACCCCATGCTAAAATACCTATAAAGACTGGGCTTGCCATCAAGAAGCATAATTTGTAAAGGTGCGGAACCAAAGTATGAAAATCCACCGCCATACTCCATCCTCAGTACCAAAAGAGAGAACTTGTCTCACCATATAGAATTAATCCTAGAAATCCCTCACATGACAATCCAAGAATGAATTAGACCACTCACTAGTGCAACCCAGTCCATCAAGAAGTCAAGCAAACTATCGACCAAATGAATCCCCAGATCCCATAGCCGATTTGGAAGTCCACCACTTCCAATTCCCACTGATTGTTATTGTGCCATACTGATAACTATCAGAATCTAGCTGAGCAAGTATATTGAACCTTGTATGCCACCAACTGATGAAAACTAGATACTAGTTATCAACTCTGTGCCTACTAATTTGTCTTGTTGTTGCCATCCCGCACAAACAAATCTACATTCCTCAATCCTGACAATGTATGCAAGCAAATCCTAGAGTTTATACACCCCACTGAAAAATAGCCTCGTCTCTTGTGGTGCCTCAAACTCATACAAATTCTCAAAATTCCCTGCCCAAGATGTATCATATGTCACCCTCATGACCATATCCCTAAATGTGGACTCATAGACTAAATATGGGCCATCTCTATAGTATATCATGTATGTTGGTTGTGGAGCCTGATTATCTTCATGATTCAGAGGTCCTTGCTTTCAACCGTGTTCATACCCCATGAAGACTTTACACCCCATAATTATGTACACTCTTCCACGTGGGGGATTGCAAAGGGGGGTTACCCCCTCTGCGAAAAGTTGCCTTGTAAATGTATATTGTAATTTCATTGTAAATCTCGACCATTCATTATAAGGTCACAGATCTAACGGTAGAAATTATGTTAGGGTTTTTTTCCCTAGAAGGCAACCCTCTGTTATGAGGGAAATGTATTGCGGCTAAGCATTATGGAGAATATTGTATTCTGAGATAGGAGACTGTGAGAGAAAGAAGAGGAAGTTACAATGGATTTGTTGTAGGTTGTATCCCTTCATTTGATGGATAATAATAAAGGAAGGACCTGGCAATTTATCTGGTGGACGTAGCCCACATTGGGTGAACCATGTATATCTGTGTCTCTATTGTATTGTGTATCTTCTGTATTTTATTTCTGCATTTGTTTTATTTTATTGCTCCACGGTTTGTTTTTCTAACAATGTTGTCCCTCAATCTACCTTTGTCAACCTGTGCATTGTCCACGTGCCCCAAATGGAGAATCTTCTTCATATTTATAACATCCTAGGTCTCATCCAACTGCCTCACATAATCCTCCCATGTCCTAATGTACCTTGTGAGAGAATCAAGGAATGGTAGCAAAAACATCCACGATTGTATACCTAACTGGAAAGTGTCACATACATTGGTCAATCCCAAGGGTATGACCAAGAACTCATCCATGCACACTGGTGGACTATCTGAGCAGTCACTCGGACTCCACTCTACTCCCATTCCATCATACACATCCAAAGGTGTCTCCTCACACTGATGGTCAACCCTACTATATCCATCATCATAGGTACTACGGTTGTTGATGATCTAATATCCAAAATCCACGCACTACTGAAATGAAGAGAAACACTTTCCACTGAAAACTCCATGCTCCATCAAGTATGCCTCTTCCCTGCAGTCCAATGCATCCCCATGTGTGCCATTGTACACCTCTGCATGCCACTGTATATTATTTCTCATCTTTGTATGCCTTCGATACCATATTGTATCCTGGATGTATCACTGTATCAACCAATCCATGAGTATCAATTAACCCTGGATATTGTATAGATGTGTCCTCATCATGGGTGTCAACTAAACCTGGATCCCAAATGGATGTTTCCTCACCTGAAATGTACTTGTCCCCACAATCCATGAGTGTATGCTCAATTGTCTCATCATGAGCGATCAAGAAGCTCACCAAAGGTGGTGGCTCCCGCAACACATGTTCATGTTCATACTTCCCTACAATATCTTATAAGTTTGAATGCCCCTCATGCTCACCCATCACATGAGGCTCCTCCATCAATTCGACAATGTCACTAACAACCTCATGAGAGAAGGTTGATGTATATGACTGACTGTCTATTGAAATGGATGAAAGAGATGCGTGACTCCACTCCTTCCGAAGTTGCTCTACCTGTAACTCATATTTTTAAGGACCATCTGTGTGTTCTCCAAGGAGTCTTGTGTTCACCAACTCATGGGTAAGTCTATCCACCTCACGATATTTCCCTTCTAGTGCACCCTGGTACAAGACACCCACTACGAGAAGATAATCCCTATCTACGAGAAGGTGTAGGTAGTTAGACTTCATTACTACCATTGCTTCTCTAATCTCCTGAAAATATGCAAGGGGTGGATTTCCTCCCAAACTATCATCTGACCCTTAAGCTCTCCAACAACAATTTTCCACCAAGGTATGAGTGTCCTCAAAAATATTTATGGCTTCCACAATCATGTCCTCACTCACCTTCAATTTCCCTATCAAATGATGTGGCTCATGGGAACAATCATCCTCAATCAAATTTTATGATTTGTCTTCTTCCTCATTCTTCTCAAAATCAACTCTTTCCTTTGTAAGTAACTCCTGAGAAGGGAGATTAGCCTCCAAAGGTAACTCTTCCAATGTTAATCCCTCATCATACTTAGGTGTAATTACATCCAAATAGTCATAAGCGTCATAAAAATGATAAAATTTTGGTGTTTATCAGGAAACTGTATCGCATGGGCTATTATCATGACCATCACATATGCTAATTTCATTACCCTCATAGGCTAGCTCTAATGGTGTATAAAATATTGTCACCCTATCATCCTCATTGCACACATCCCTTTCATAAATAGATGCATGCTCATCCAAAAGGTCAATCTTTCCTTCATGATCCTTCAATTTCTTCCGTGCTCTTTTAAAGGAATCCCCATCTGCTGCTAATTGGGACTCATACCACTCAAGATGTTTGATGGTGAAAAATTCTTTGAATGTCATGGCGGTGTAAAATTCCTCACCAAGCGCCATATACTCCCTCAAACAATCTTTAAACTCCTCATATTTTTCCCACTGATTTTCCAAATCTTGATCCCACTGAATTTCCATCTGAAATTTCTTCTCACTGAATACCCTTAGGCTGGCAAGAAAACTAGCTCTAATACCATTATAATATCCCCGGATCTTTGGATCGAGATATAAACTACTAACTCTATGGATATTTTTTGCATATCTGATGTGCTAAGGTTTATGGGTGAGTTTTCAAGGTTTCTGGATGTGTTTTGTTGTGTTTTAAGGTTTATATATAGTGCATGCAAATAGATTCAGGACTATAACTAGCTCACCAATTTTATTGAGAAATATAATGGACAATACAAGACAATATGCGGAAACTCAACAAATATCTTCAGCTAGATCTATATAGATGAGGATGTTAATTGGAATACAAACAAAATACTGATAAATATCAATAAGTAGATGGATTTGGTAGTTGCAATGAAGATCTATTGCATGCACGAAATGCAGCGCTACTTGCAACCAAAAATATGTTGCTAAATTGTTGTAGAAGATTGGATAACTCACCCTGGTGGCTATAATTGTCGGAACTGGTTGAGATCTATCTCATATGGGTCACCTTGATCCCTAGCACACTCTCCCATCCACAGAGATGAAACTATGTCTCACTGTTGCTCAGTCGAAACCCTTGATGGATGTTCAGACCCCCATGCACTACAACTGAAAAACTGGCACGATCTAAGAGATTTACCCACTGAGAAAGTGTGAGATTTGTTTCACTGGAAGTGCCATGGTCTCCTCTCAAATGGGTCGGAAGGAATTTAGATCTTCCAGTATGGTTGGGCCTAGCGACCCAGAATACTGATAAATCCTTCCCAAAAACCTCACGCTACAATTGTTGCAACTAGAAAATTTGTGCCCTAGATGATATAGGACTTCTATGTTGATATAATATGATCTTGTAGCTCAATGAATAACCTATGTGGTCCTCCTGACGGACTAGGGTGTGTCTTTCAACACCGAAATATGTCATTGGTGATGGTTTCATCCAGAAAGCTACCAAACAAGAAGGAAGTCGCATGACTCCTCTCTAGGTTCTAATTTCCAATTCACAATATGTAATAATGAGATAATATGAGACCCTATCTCTCTTTTATACCCCTTTTCACCTTTTTCCCTTCAAGTAACGTTTAATTCATCTTTAATGTTTTCTCATAAATCACTTTATTAATTTAATGAACATTTTTACTCCAAAAAGTGATTAATTCGCCTTTATAATTTTTCTAGCCACTGAAAATCACTTTTCTTCATCCCATCTTGTAGATATTTTCACCTCGGTTCCAACGAGCTATTACACTAAGGTATTTCTCCGAGAAACAAGCTCCAAATAGTACCTTTAGTGTAATTAATTAAAATATGTCCATTAATAACCTTGTTTTACGAAAATTGTCAGAATGCAACGAATCCAAGAATAAGTTGTTTGGAAATTATCCTGATGATGAATAATGGTAAATAAACTAAGTTGGGCCCCACAAAACTCATCCAAACCCTCTAAGCTCACTGATAACATAGTGTCACCCCTCTGACTTGGCTGACTCAAGCCTCCTGAAGTGACTCTAACCGCATATTAAAGGAATCCAAAAATGGAGACATGACACTGACTTCACCAACACCTCATTTATTTTTTATCTTTACCACAATTAAGGGTCGACTTGATATTATTTTGTTACTTTAATTTTAATTTATTTTATGGCCAACTTGAGGGGCTTTTCTTCCCTACTTCCATTTCAATTTTAGAGTCGACTTGAGGGGATTTTCCTCCTTATTTCTGAGGCTTCTTCATTTTCTTTCGGGGCTTCGTCAAGGCTTCTTCTTTTGAGGGTTAACCCATGCAATGGGGAAAATACACTTGATCATATTTAAGAGGGAATATCTCCTCAATCTTGAGGAACCATGTGGCATGCCACCTATCATTGGAAATGGCTTGAAGAGGGCTATCAATTCATGGAGGTTTTGAATGCATTTGCAATTCCCTTCATACGTGTTTCCCTTAGTAAAATGCGGGGCTTCTTGGCTATTCATTTGAGCTTCCTTTCCTCTCTTCTGGGGCTTCTTGTCCATTGGTGTTTCCTATTTTAATACACTGATGTATATTAAAAGTGTTCATGTCAAAGCTCCTTTAAGGCTCTTTTCCTTTTCTTCTCTACTTCTTCCAAGCAGGATGTGTTCTTCATGTTGATCACCAACGAATGACTTTGACATCAATGGAAACACCATTCAACAGTTTCAACCCTACAAGGCAATGTTATCATGCATAAAATAGATTTGAAAGTGATAGCTATATATACAACAACAAATCATCCCTATCTTCTTCAACGTTAATTTTAAATCACTTAATAGTTTCATCCTTGACTTATGTCAAATTAGCAAGACACACTAGTATTGGAAATTACCAAACCATGAAGAAATAGATGGTTGAAAATAAAATATGGAATAGAGAAAATTTTGGATGGATAAAAACTTAATATATGTGTATAAAGATGAAGTTCATGTACATACCATATCCTTATCCCAAGGCTAGTACTGTCCTCTATCTCTCAAAAACCCTAGCTATGGAAAACCAAGAAAACCTAGCCAACACTAAGGAGCTCAAAAAACCAAGTATCACATTAGCATGTCCTCGAAGGAAAAATGTCTCCTCTTCTTTTTCATTTAAATATTACAACCTATGGTTTCATCATATAAAACCTAATCTCCTAGTATCAAAGGGATAAAACCCTAACCCTAGTATTCAAGATGCTAGAAAATCTCCTAGAAACCCTAACAACTCTAAGACAAGAGAAATAAAGTACGAATGAAAATTCACAAGAGAAAGGAACATTAGTATGCTTCTCTTAATCGCATCTCTAACATAATAAAATGAAAAGAATGAGAATGATGGAAGGATTCTCTCCTTCCTTTATATATATGAGAGGTAAGGGAGGCCAACAATTTATATATGGGGCCTAATCCATTACATGCAACCTACAAAGCCATAAGTAGGCTCACACATGTGGATCACTTCACTCCAAGGTTACACTTGTCAATATCCAAGGTGATGTTGTACACAAGAAAGGATCCAATGCAAAGGTTCCCCACAAGATGTGTCCAATGCTCCTCCTCCAATCCTCCAAGGACTCCCATTCTCATCCTAATACATGTGCCCCATTGGGTCCACTCCTTTTGCATGAGCGTTGTTGCAACCCAAGCATCCCTAAATCAACTCCACACCTCCATGCAAACATACAATATACCCCATGTTATTTAGCACTCAATTCCCTCCTCTTGAATGTTAAATTCTCCTCCCCCAATGTAGGGTGTTCTCTAAGCAAGAAAGCTCCTCCATATGGCCAATGTTTAGAATGTCACCAAGCCATCTGAAGTTATCCAATGCCCTAAGGAATAAATTCATGTAAGAACCCAACTAAGGCCAAGCAACCACCGAGTAATCCATCCCTAATGTGAAAATCCATCACATACCATTGGTGGGGTAATCATACATCATGTATCCCAAATCTCATGAAGCACCCCCAAACATGGTGTAAACACTTTCAAAGTAGCCTCAAAATCTATCACACTTGTGATTAGAGAAGGTAGCATGACCACTTCCAAGTCCATAACTGTCATGAAGGTGATTGTTGTCACAAGTAGGGGCATCCTTGTTGGGGCTCTTACCGACTCATATTGTATTGCTACTATGCTTTGCAACTTGTTATTTCCTTTGTGTTTCCTTGTTGCCTCATGTTGACTATTTGCTATAGTGCATTGTTCACCATCACTTGTTGTTGCCCATTTCTAAAGTTCCTAAAGCATGCCAACCATTTCCATTTGAGGGGAGGCCCACACTATGGTGTCAATCAAGTATGTCCCACATACTATGATTTTTTTTCATAATTATGTTCCCATGTGTGCTTGTGATTTGATTTACTTGCCATTTGACATTGGCCAACTCTTGTGATTCTTTCATAAAAGATACATATAAAAAGTTGGTGGGGGGGGATAAAAGATTATGTTTAGACAAGATTTATTTGGCCCACATTTGAGACAACTTTAGTGTCTTTGTTAGTTGACCCACTTGTCTATTTCTACCATCTTTTCTAGCTACCATTTTGATTTCCCATTATACTCTTTATACTCTTTGGGTTGTGATGTGTCTCATGGGTACTAATGATTTCAACTTACTTTTGTTTGTCTTAGGATTTTACATCAAATTCCCCATAAGTTTGGGATGTGGCCATTATAACCCTTGACTAGAGCAATTTGCATCAATCCATTTTACTTTACAAACTATATTGAGTTATTCCTCTATAATTGACTCAAAGCCATCCATTTATGTCCTTCCACCTAGCTACCATAGTCGTTCAGTTTTTCCTTCCCATCAACATGACAAAATGAGTTCTAATTTGATACACTATCATGTCACAACATGTACTTCCTTTCATCCCCATACTGACATCAAATGAGACAACTTTCCTTGGTCCTAAGCTTATGGTTTCTACCCAAGTTAGTGTTTTTCTTGGCTCCATGTTAAGGGAAGTATTGTTTCACCTCATATGCCTAGCCATTACTTTCATTCAATTATAATTTTTCATCCTATATTAGTGATCTTTATACCTCATGTTGATTAAAAGGACCCCTCATTTCCCTTTTACAACAGGTCTTCCCCTATCAACCATGACACCTTTATTTTATGGGGGTTTAGTCTAAAGGATTAGTACATTGGTTGGCATTTACATTATGATGGTTTAACTCACATTCAACAATGGATTCTCATCATTGATCCTTTAATGAATGATTCCTTTTGGTGAGTAACTTAGACTCATGTATTCACACCATGTAGGATTGTATTAATACCTTCATATTTGTTTTCATCATTTGTGGGATACCTTGTTTTTGGTAGTGATTACCTCCATTGATTATTGAATATATGGTTTCTCCCATGCTCAACTTTAACACCTTATCGCATCGTGAAGAATCAACTTGGTGGTGTTGGTTTTCTAGATACAGCTAAAGGCCATGGTCATTTGTAGCTCTTCTATTTTATATATGATCCCTTTCCATGACCATTTCCCCCACAACTTTGAGCCTCATCTTCCACAATTGTATGCCCCCACTAAGCAACCTTATTCCATCCTAATTTTCATATGGAAGAAACCACTTTACTTATACATGGTCCCATTTATATGGTATAGTTCATTGGATTCATACAGGAGCATGAGTATGCTCAACTCATGCTTGAAAGGATTGTATATGTCACAGAGTTTTTTTCGTTTTTGCAAATGGTTTCCTTTCTTTTGTCTGATAGGTGACCTCCTCATATGGTTATCCTCATTCTCTTCTAAGAAACAAAATGTGATATGTATATGCCATGTGTTGCTCTCCTAAGCCTAACCTTATAAATCAAGTGGCATATGTTAACATGCCACTTTTTCCTCTTGCCACACTTATTGTTGTTTCTTGAATACAATTCAAATCATCCTAAATTATAGCTTTTAACCTTGATAACCTCAATCATGTAGCTCAAAAAATATTGAAGGAAAGGCCCATTTTTTCAAATTAATCTAAAGTCAAACCACATCTTAACTCAGTTTGAACTACAAGGCCCAGACACTTAATTCTCCCCTCTATATCATATCATACACTTAACCCTTTGAAAATCACACAACCCATTGAAAATTTTGAAAAAGAGAAAATCAACAACTCATTTATGTTCAGTCGGCACATGTTTACTCTTGGTTAGGTGGCACCTTTTTTAGTTGAGCTAACCAATTGAATTTGTGAGCCCTTATCCTCCCTTGAGTTATTATAGTCACATAAGAAGAGGCTCTTCATTTAACCTCAAAATTCATCTCCTCCTCCATTTTCACAAACCTTGACATTGATTAGTTATGCTACTTGAGCTCCTTTACGATTTAGTTCCCATTTACACCCATCCTGTCTTGCAATATCATAATATTGCTTCCTTGAATCTATTTCTCCATAGATTGATTGCACAAGAGGTTATGTTGTAAAAATTGTTGTAGATTAAAGAGAGTCCTAGTTGAGGAAAGAACCACAAGGAGGAATGATTTGAGGCCATTTTCAACATATTTGAGGTGAAATGATTATGGTTATGTAATCCTTTTCTTAACTCAATTAATATAAATATTTATTTTACTTTTACCCAAAAAAAATGTGTCTCTTTATGCATGTTTTTTTATGGATTTTGGGCAATCTAACTGTTGGGTTCACCATTAGTAGGAAATAGCATAATCTTTGTGGTTTTTATGACATGTGTAGGACCATTGCAAGGTATAATTGATAATTATATTCTCCTTCTACTACTCAGCCACAAAACCAAAGATTGTACAAGGAGCATTGCACATTCATGCTTCACATTTCTTCTTGAATCTAATTCATCTTGGATTGCTTGATTGTTTATGGGATAGAATCAAATACAATAGAATAGTCCTTTGTTTTCCATTTTGTCTATCTTAGAGAACCAAGCCACTATTGAGGGTGTGTTTAGTCCCACTACGCACAAACTACCCACCACTAGAACTCACTATCATTAACATCATTGGCATCCGGAGGGTTTTGAGTGTTAGTACAATATCTAGAATAATCAAAACTATTGTCACCAACTATTTCTATAACTCTTTTGTTCATTTCCAAAACTGATCTATGTGGATATCGGTGGCCACCTACCTTTTTCGACTGACTCAAAACAGTTTTCTGGCAATTTACTATTTTTAGCAGGTTGTGACTTCTGAGGCCATTTTGAGGGCCTAAATGAAGGTTTTTCAATATTGAGGTTCTCAATGATATTTTAAGGCATTATTGAGCCCCAAAAATGAATCTCCTCGATGATACCTTTCCAATGAGATATCATATGCCTAAAACGGAGATCGTATGCAAAAGTTACGACCCTGGGAAGTTGATGTACTCACTTACCCAAACGGAGCCCACATGACTTTTGGCGCTTCATCTCCTAGGGTTAGGTTTTTTGATGTATAGGGTTCTTGGCATTCCTGTTTATTGTAAAAATGTCTTCAAAGCCTCATTGTAATCATCTTCTTGCAAATGCGAGTAGTTGTCACATCTCTTCTCAGAGATAAGTTGCCACCATTCTAGCGAGTCTTACACTCTGTATTTTTATAGTCTCTGTACATTTCTTTCATTAATAGAAATCATGTATTACTATATATCTATGTTTATGGTTGCATCTCTGATACATTTTTGTTGTATTATTGAATATCTGTGATATCTCTGTGCATTTCTTTATTATATCTCCGATCTCATTTTGTTCCGAAAATAATCTGGATCAGTGGTATCAGAACAAGTTGTTCTTGATCGTTTTTTTCAGTGCATGTCCCCGATGAGGTCCGGGTATAGCAAGTTTATTCTCGAGCTTGTCTCTCTTGAGGGAAATCACTCTCGCACACCCAAGAAACCCTCAATGGTGGAAGAAAAGAAAAATGATGGAGCAGACGATCCTATCAGTTTGTTGCCTGAGCAAGCTCTCACGTGACAGAGGGACGAAATGATGGAGAATTTTTCCCACATACTTCAATGCCTGTCGATAGAAACATACGCATCTTCATCAAGTGGCCACTTTGGAGGCACCTCACCTTTCAAGGTACAAGTTAATTTTGATATTCCTATATTTGAAGGACAGATAGATGCAGAAGCCCTAGACAAATGGTTGAATCTGCTAGAAGGTTGTTTCTCTGTTCACAAATTTTTTGACAAAGAAAAGATCACCTTCGCACTCCTTAAATCTCTCCCCTGTGTCAAACATTGGTGGGAAACTTATTGGGAGCAGAGTTCCACAGAGGAGTCTGAAATATATGGGGTCGATCCCACTTGGGATTTTTTTGTCGATGTGGTAAAGGAATAGTATTACCCTATTGGAAACTATGAGGACCAGTACATGAGATGGACCACACTGTGGCAAGAGAGGGGTCAAGCAGTTTCGGAGTTCACCAATACCTTCCATACCTTGTGCACCAAGCTGGGTATCAAAGACTCTGAGCGACATTTGGTTCTGAAATACCGTGGGGCTCTACACAGATACATCCAGACTGAAATGGATTTTCTGGACATCTCATCACTCGGTGTTGCTTATCGATATGTTGTTAAAATCGAGTAGAAATTTAAGCACCAAAACAAACGGGATTTTGGATCTATAAATCTACAAAAACCAAAGTATGACAAAGACAGCCCTAACAAACAGTCTCCCGAAAACCAGTCCAAGACACAGGAAAAGAAAGGTCATGGGAAGACAAAGAAGGACACCGTAAAATGGTGTGATTTCCACAAAAGCCCCTGGCACAACACCGATGAATGTCGCTCAAAATAGTCATTGGTGGCTGAGATCAAAGACAAGGAGTTGAACCCTGATTCTGAATCCGATTCTGAAAATACTGGTAAAGGACAGATCATTGACGCAGACCCCACTACTATTTTCGCAACCGCAGTAATTCAACCAAAAGAACCAACAGATCTCGAAGAGGGGGAGTGCCTTTTTCATTCACAGATGTGGGTGAAGGGGACCCCGCAACATTTTATTGTTGATAGAGAAAGCCAGAAGAACCTCATCTCAACAGAGGTCATCAAACAGTTGGGATTGTCGACAACACCACTCCCGCAGCCATACAACATCGGGTGGCTTCGTTGTTGGATTACTGAGAGGGGGGATGAATCAGTAATAGCATAATTATAATCCTTTTTATTCAAATGTTATATCAATGTAGAATTATTATCCAATAATGAGCAGTAAAAATAAACAATCACACACATACACAGTACACCAGTGTTTTACGTGGAAACCCAAATCGGGAGAAAACCACGGAATGTTTTTTCTTATATGTCTTGAAGAATTACATTCATTGGAAGCACCAACTTCCTTAGTTTTCCAGTTGCAACTGGAAGGAGGCTCCAACCCCCTAGTTTCTCAAGCTACAACCTGAGGGAAGCTCCAACTCCCCAATTCTCTGGCTACAACTAGAAGGAGGCTACAACCCCCAATGTTCTCCGACTACAACCGGAAGGTGGCTACAACCACCTGTCCCTGCCCCGTCCTGCCACTCTGAAGTAGAAGTAGAATGATGGAACCACTGTCACACTATCACTGTGAGATATACCGCTATAAACCTGTACCAATAAATCTGAACCATGCATCAACCTGCACCTCAACCTGTAATCAACATGTACCATAAACAAGTGCATCAACCATGCACCAACCTGTAATCAACCTCTACCATAAACAAGTGCATCAACCATGCACCAACCTGTAATCAACCTCTACCATAAACAAGTGCATCCAACCATGTACAAAGTATGTTCCAATCATGTGTCAACTACTCATCAACTATGACTCATCAATATGTATCAACATCATCAACTATACACCTCATGTATGTGCGCCAACTCATCAACTACTTGTCTCAACCATGTACTCAACATGTACCACAACCAA
>ML780137.1:57056-96927 GCA_009831015.1 Picea engelmannii | reverse complement strand
GAAAATGGTTAGATGACCTGAAAATAACATACCTTAGAAAGCACCATCAAAAGAATTTATCCTTCCTTGCATTTCGGCCTTCTTTTCTTCACCTTCACTCAGAATTACGGTTTATATATCCTTGGTTACCTCAGACACATATATATATTCAATATTATCAAGTGTGATTCAAATGAGAGATCATTGCCTCTTATTTATACTCTCCACGTAGCTTCCTTAAAAACATCTTCTAGGTCACTTGGCCCACTTTCCTTATTTTAGGGTTGGGTCCACTTCTAATTTCTCCATTAAATTTATTATTGAAATAATTTATTTTGTATTCACTTTGAACTATAATACACTCATCACTTCACTTTATTATTTACCTTTTAAAATCTCTTAAACCACTTTGATTACTTTGACCTTTTGGGGCCTCTAGATGACATATGAGGGTCCTCCAACTTCGTAAGGCCATAACTCTCAAAACGTGAGGATTTATGTGACGTTCTACATACCAACAGAAATGGTATGACATGTACTATCCATATAGAATAGTATTATCTAAAAATATATCATAACTCATACCGTTACCCATCAAAAAAACTTGAGTCCATTACCCAAACCTGGGGTCTCCAACTTCTCATGGCCATAACTCTCTAACCGTGAGGAATTATGTGACGTTTCACATACCACCGGAAATGAAATGACAAGAACTATCCATCTAGGATATTTTCCTTGACAAAATCGCTTTCCTTCATCTCATTATTCCACAATTAAGCATGGGTTCTCTTACTCCACAAAGCGTCTTCCCGTGAGGGCTTTCACCCTAAGGGGACCACTTTGGAGTTCATCCATATTTACTTCTTATAAACAATGACAAAACAATAATGAGTCATATTTACATCAAACAATATTGTGTCCATTACCCAAACCTTTGTGCTACGGGTCTTTCTTCAAGGGTTGACATCAATGACAACCAACCTTAATCAACATCGTCAAGGACGAGATCTCCGTGTCAGCCAGCAATGTCGATTGTCATATGACATCCAGCCCTTCAAAGACGAGGTATTATGTGATGTCACCCCACTGGATGTCTGTGATGTTCTCTTGAGCCAGCCATATATGTGGAAGCGCCATGTTGTTTATGAGTCTCGACCCCGTAGTGTCATTGTTAATTTGGGGGGTCATCTCTACAGAATACCAGAGGTAGTTCTGACTATTGTTCCACCTAAAAAGTGCCGCAAGGTAGTATCTCATATTGCAAAATTTTTCTTCTTCACAATCTATTCAAAAGGAGAACAGAAGGACATTGCAACCACTACAGCCTCGCCCCAAGCACCTTCTATCCAATAGAAGCAAGTCGACAAGGCTGCAGCAAAGCGCAAAGATTCCTTTTGTACACCGTCCTCTCATGTATCTTGACTTGTTGAACAGCCTCAGCCTCAACAGGTTCTTGACAAACTTCCACAAACTGAGCAGCGCGATGTCTCCAACAATACAAGCAGCTCACCAAGATGCAGATCCAGCAAACGCTTTTCCCTCTCCCCTGGGAACTCAACGCAATGGATACCATTGCTTCCTAAGGAGGGAGGATTGATCCAGGTGGATATCGGTGGCCACCCACCTTTTTCGACTGGCTCAAAATAGTTTTCTGGCAATTTCCTATTTTTAGCAGGTTTTGACTTCTGGGGCCATTTTGAGGGCCTAAATGAAGAGTTTTCGAGATCGAGGCTCTCAATGATAGTTAAAGTCATGATTGAGCCCCCAAAATGAATCTCCTTGACGATACCTTTCCAACAATCTATCATACACCTAAAACGGAGATCGTATGCAAAAGTTACGACCCCGGGAAGTTGATGTATTAACTTACCCAAACGGGTCCCACGTGACTTTTGGCGCTTCATCTCATAGGGTTAGGTTTTTGGATGTATAGGGTTCTTGGCATTCATGTTTATTGTAAAAATTCCTTCGGAGCCTCATTGTAATCATCTTCTTGCGAATACGAGTAGCCATCACATCTTTTCTCAGAGATAAGCCGCCACCATTCTAGCGAGTCTTTCACTCTGTATTTTTACAGTCTCTGTACATTTCTTTCATTAATAGAAATTGTGTATTACTGTATATCTGTGTTTATGGTTGCATCTCTGATACATTTTTGTTATATTATTGAATATATGTGATACCTCTGTGCATTTCTTTAATATATCTCCGATCTCATTTCGTGCCGAAAATAATCTGGATCAAAAACATTGTCATAGTTGGCATGAGGTGATTTTTTTGTGTAATAATATTTAGAGTTCTCAAAACTGCCATCACCAATCAAAGCTATAACCTTATTGAGTACTTCCTCAACATTATCAATACTATCATTAGCATTGCCTCTAATTGACATTATCTATTTCAAAACATGCAACTTCCACATTAAAAAAAAAAAAATCATTTAAAGAAAAGAACTATTGGGACTTTGTAAATAATAAATTCAAGAAAAAAAAAATTCAAATGAAAATTTTACTTCATACTTTTTGGGATGGATGGTTTTTGGGTTGGATTGATAAATTATCTAACTTTTCAAATTTATAATTTAAGTTCATAAATGTTTCCTCTCATACAAATTGATATGAGCATGCAATTAATAATGAAAGAAATATATTCACAAACCAGAAAAGGATGAAAGAGCAAGTATGAGAGGAGAGTGATCAAGTTTCAGTAATCCACCTAAGAATTGTTTACAATAAGATAGGAGAAATATACGGTGTAAAGTGTAAATGACAATTAAAATACATTGTCTATGTTTACTAAGAACTTAGGTACTAAGACCCATCAATTTATGACGTTAATTTATTTTTATTTTTCTAGAAAAATGTCAAAAATCTAACATTATTGTAAAAAATAATCCTAAGCTAAATTCATCATTGATAATTTAATGGACTCATTGTTTTTTACATACAACCTAAAACCCATATAAATTCAAAATTTCAGAAGTTTACAAAGAACGCAGAGTGATTGAGTTTGACTAAGTCGCCTAAGAATTATTTAAAATGCAATGGAAAAAAATAAAGTGCAAAGTGTAAAATTACAATTAAAATTCATACTTAAGGACTAAGTCTCATAAATTTACGACATCATTTGTTTTTTTTTTCCTTCATAAAATTGTCAATTTTTTAACATTACTATGAAAAAATAATCTCAAGGCAAATTAATCATAGATAGTTCATTAGAATTGTCTTTTTTTACAAAATCTCAAACCCACATAAATGTCAAAATTTTGACATTTAAAAGTTACATCTAAATTTCAACTTTATTCAGTGTTTAAGATTTTGTATAAATCCCTAAGTGATGTCATAGTAACAATGTAAATCTTACAAGAGCAACAGGTGTGAGGAGGATAATTTGTAATCCCAGAGGATATATAGTCATTAGTTATTCTTAGGGATTAGGAATGATGTCAAATAATGAATTGGAGGCATATTCCCTTTATGAAGGCATTAGATTGGATCAACCTATGGGAATACGAAAGCTAACAATATGTGGAGACTCCATGATGGTGATAAGGGAAATCGTCAAGGAAAGTCTCGTTGGGGGCAATGTCTACACTGGTGTGATGTCTCGGTCTCGGTCTCTTTCTCTTCTCAAAAATTTTGATGAGTGCTCCTCGTTCCATATCAAGTGTGAATTAAACTCTGAGGCGGAAAAATGGGCCAAGGAGGGATATGACTTAGGCATAGGTGAGATTATAATAAATAGAGGAAAAATGAATCTCCCTATTCCTTAAAAACCCATGGAGAGTGCATTCAATAGCTATGACAACTAGTAGAGATTTGGAATAAATGTGCCAAGGCTCGCACATTTTGGAGGACATAGGTTTGAGAGGGGCATTCACTCCTACCTATGCGAAAACATTTTTCCAAGCAAGAGAGAGATGGTTTTCATAAAATTCATTGGTGGTATCTATTGATTCGGATTATTTTTTAGAACGAAATGAAAGTAGAGATATTACAATGAAATACACATAAATTTTTCCAAAAATAGAGAAATACAGTAATACATTATTTCTATTAATGAAAGAAATGTACAGAACTGTAAAAATACAGAGTGAAAGACTCGTTAGAATGGTGGCAGGTTATCTCTGAGAAGAGATGTGATGGCTACTCACATTCGTAAGAAGATGATCGTTACAATGAGGCTACAAAGGCCTTTTTAACATAATTAAAATCCAGAACCTTAACCCCGAAAGATGAAAATCCAAAAGGTTTGTGGGCCCTGATGGGGGTAGTTGATACGTCAACTTCCCGGGGGCATAACTTTTGCATACTATCTCTGTTTGGGGTGCTCGATACACAGTTGGAAAGGTCTAACCGAGAAGAATGATTTTTTACTAGCCCGAGGTTAAAATATCCAAAAAAACGTCGTTTAGGGCCTCAAAACGGCCCCAGAAGTTTGGAACCCGAAACATTGCCAAGATGGAAAATTGTTTTTCAAGCCCATGGAATAGGTGGGTGGCCACCGATATCCACCTAAATTAATCCTCCCTCCTTAGGAAGCAATGGTATCCATTTCTTTGAGTTATCGGGGGAGAGATGAAAGTGTTTGATGAATCTAAATCTTGGTGAGTTGCTTGCCTTGCTGGAGACGTCGTGTTGCTTGGTTTGTGGAAGGTTGTCACAAACCTATTACTGGTGGAGTTGAATTTGTTCAACCAGTTTGGCTACATGAGAGGTATGTGTGCAGAAAGAGTCTTTTCACTTTGCTGCAGTCTTTTCGACCCACTTTTGTTGGATAGAATGTGCTTGGGGCGAGGTTGTAGTGGTTGTAGTATCCTTTTGTTCACCTTTTGAACAGAATATGAAGGAGTTGAATTTTGTAGTATGAGAAAATACCTTGCGGCACTGTTTAGGTGGGATAGTAGTTGGAATTACCTCTGGTATTATGTAGAGATGAACCCCCAGAGAAACAATGACATTGCAGGGTTGAGACTCATAAACAGCATGGCATGTCCACATATATGGTTGGCCCAAGAGAACATCACATACATCCAGCGGGGAAACATCACATAATACCACATCCGAAGGGTTGGATGTCGTATGACAATCGACACTATTGGATGACACAGAGATCTCATCCCTAGTGAAGCCACCCGATGTTGTATGGTTGCAGGTGTGGTGTTGTCGACAATCCCAATTGTTTGACAACCTCTGTTGAGCTGAGGTTCTTCTGGCTTCCGCTATCAACAGTAAAATGCAGTGGGGTCCCCTTCACCCACATCTGTGAATAAAAAAGGCACTCCCCCTATTCAGGATCTGTTGGTTCTTTTGGTTGAATTGTTGTGATTGCGACAATAGCAGTGGTGTCTGCATTGATGATCTGTCTTTTACCAGTATTTTCAAAATCAGATTTTGAATCAGGGTTCGGCTCCTTGTCTTTGATCTCAGCTACCAATGACGGTTTTGAGTGACATTCATCGATGTTGTGCCAGGGGCTTTCGTGGAAATTGCACCATTTTCCAGTGTCCTTCTTCGTCTTCCTGTGACCCTTATTTTCCTATGGCTTGGACTGGTTTTTGGGAGGTTTTTTGTTAGGGACATATTTATCATACTTTGGTTGTTGTGAATTTGCATACCCCAACTCTCGTTTGTTATGGTGCTTAAACTTCTGCTCGATTTTAACAATATATCAATAAGCAGAACCGAGTGATGAGATGTCCAAAAAATCCATTTCAGTTTGGATGTATCTGTGTAGAGCCCCGCGGTATTTTAGGACCAAATGTCGTTCGGAGTCCTTGATACCCAGCTTAGTTCATAAGGTATGGAAGGTATTGGTGAACTATGGAACTTCTTGGCCCCTTTCTTGTCGCAGTATGGTCCATCTCATATATTGGTCCTCATAGTTTCCAACAAGGTAATATTGTTCATTTACGACATCCACAAAAAACTCCCAAGTGATCTCGGCCCCATATATTTCAAACTCCTCTATGTAACTTTGCTCCCAGTAAGTTTCCCACCAATGTTTGACATGGGGAAGAGCCTTAAGGAGTGCGAAGGTGATATTTTCCCAGTTGTAGAAATTATGAACAGAGAAATAACCTTCTAGCAGATTTAACCATTTTTCTAGGGCATATGCATCTATCTGTCCTTCAAATATGCGAATATCAAAATTAACTTGTACCTTGGAAGGTGAGGTTCTTCCAAAGTGGTCGCTTTATGAATACGTGCATGTTGTTATCAGCATGCATTGAAGGATGTGAGCAAAGTTCTCCATCATTTTGTCCCTCTGTCGCATGAGAGATTACTCAAGCAACAGATTGATAGAATCGTTTTCTCTTTCGTTTTTATTTTCTTCTTCCATGGAGGGTTTCTTGGGTGTGCGAGAGAAATATTCCTCAAGAGAGACAAGATTGAGACCCAACTTGCTATACTCAGACCTCGTCGAGGACATGCACAGAAAAAAAATCAAGAGCAGCCTTCTCTAATACCACTGATCTGGATTATTTTTTAGAACAAAATGAAAGTAGAGATATTACAATGAAATACACATAAATATTGCTAGAAACAGAGAAATACAGTAATACATGATTTCTATTAATGAAATAAATGTACAACACTATAAAAATACGGAGTGAAAGACTCACTAGAATAGTGGCAGCTTATCTCTAAGAAAATATGTGACAGCTACTCACATTCGTAAGAAGATGGTCATTACAATGAGGCTCCAAAGGCCTTTTTAACATAATTAAAATCCAAAGCCTAACCTCGGAAGATGAAAAGCCAAAAGGTTTGCGAGCCCCGATGGGGGTAATTGATATGTCAACTTCCTGGGGGCGTAACTTTTGCATACGATATTTGTTTGGGGTGCTCGATACACCGTTGGAAAGGTCTAACCGAGAAGAAATATTTTCGACTAGCCCAGATAAGTTCCTTCGGCAGTCACCTGGGCCCCAAATCCCCAAAAAATGTCCTTTAGGTCCTCAAAACAACCCCGGAATTTGGAACCCGAAAAATTGCCAAGGTGGAAAACTATTTTCTGAGCCCGTGGAATAGGTGGGTGGCCATCAATATCCACCTAGATTATCTATGGAAGGAGAATTCATACTGAAGAAAATTGGGATGGAGGTCCCTTTCCAAATGAAATAAATTTGCAGCACAAGAATAATTTGGTTCCCAATTTTTTGTACTCTTTTCTTGAGCACTCTCATTTGTAGACCCTTAGTTTATTGAGAGTTAAAGTCTTAATTTCTAGTCCCCTTGTCATTCTCACTAATTTTGGAAGAGGAAGTGCACTCGAGTTGGGTGTTGGGGTTTTTGTTTTGGAAACCCTCATTGTCCTTATTGCTTTTGGAAATGACAATGCTTATGGGTTGTGGAAGGATGTCTTAGTGAGCTTGTAGTATAGCCCAAATAACAGTTCATGCAATGTGTTTATTTGTCCTAGGTATATCCCTGTCATCAAGCTTTCATTTTTTACTCTTGTGGGTAATTTCTCTGTTTGTCCTTCTCTGGTTTCCATTTTCACTCTGAACCAAAGCACTCTGGACTTATTATGGGAAGGTATCAAATGTACTCTTCTTCAAGGTAATGGATTATGGGTGCTATACAAGAAAAACATTGACACCAATATTTACGTCAAACCTGTTGATATTGAAAGATATATTTTCCTCTCTATTTTTTCTATCATACAAGGTAGTGCATGCGTTGTCCTACTGAGTTTCAAAACTGAATCCCCCTTCATTCCTGATGTTTTTACTAATTTTGGGAAAGCGTATGGTTATGGGTGCGGGAAGGGTGAGTTAAAATTCTCTTGGTATAAGTCAATTAATAGTATGTGTGAAGCTTTTGTATGTCATGATTTTTTCTCAACAAAACACCTTTTGGCGGGTCTATTATTGGCAAGTGGTGGTTCTCTATTTTCCCTCTTTGGGGTTTTGAATTATGGGATCTTTGTTGTGACAAAATTAAAAATCATGGGTGTCCACCCCATCTTATTATGGACCCCTCCTATAGTGATATCAAGCACATTTTGTGCAGACATGAAAAAATGGTTGAAGGCAACAACATGAATTTCAAGCAAGTTATGGCCAAGGTTAGTGTAATTGAAAAAATTGTAGCAGCACTCCTTTAGGGCATGGAAAAATTAGAACTGAAACAACATAGGACAAGTGCACTTGAACAAATGCTTACAACACTCCTTCAATGTATTGACAATTTGGAACGGGAATGTCAACAATTAAAAGCAATGGTGATGCCACAACAATCTCATTCTGATTCAAACAACCAAGCTACATGAATATCTCACATTGAAAATTTTGGTGAAGAACAAGGAGGACAGGATGTGGAACCTATGAAAGTGGAAGAAAATGACTCAGGTCAAGATGAAGCATAGGAATCACAAGACAATGAATAAGCCCTTTGATACATGTATTTCAAATGTGTTTTTTTGCTTGGATAAAATATTAAAGTATTTTACCGCTTGACTACGTGCATGTATAATCAAGAATTTAGTATGTTTGTTAGTAGAATAGTAGTTGAAGACTCTCTTAGAAATGAACCAAATTTTGTAAAAAAATTGATTATGTTGATTCACTACAATGCGACCACCTTATATATAAAAAATATCTTAAGTTTCATTTAAAAAAACAATGTAAACCTTAATTGTTGAAATTTTGATATTTCCATTGGATGTGTAGACAAAAAAAAATAAGGACTTCGACATTAGAAGATATGTTTACCTTTAAAAATCAGTTACATGTCGAAATTAAACCCTAAATCTAATTGTACAAGGCTTTTGCCTAAGTGCTCAAATTTGGCTCAACACACATAAATGACATATCAAGGAAAAAGACTAAGTTAACCAAAAGAACCTTGCTAGATCCAACCAAATTGAAGGAGAAAAACCATGACTCAATCTATCCACACAAGGCCATTCTAAGCAATAGTATCAAGTACCACCTACTGACAACTACCAAATCAAAGTTAGTTTCCTCTTTGGACGTTAGAACTCAAGACATTTAAAGTCCTCCCTAATATCCACATCTCAAGTAAATTATATCTTAAACTACAAATATTTGGATCTACACCTTTTATTGTAGTAAATATGTTACTTCCATTGTATGCCATCCATCCTCTACATAAATGGTAGAACTAATTATAACATGTAATTATCAATTTAATCCATGCAATTCTCATGAACAAAATTTATATAAGGGGCATGTTAAGGATCATGATTGCATAAATTGAAATACAACATAGGACCATAACATGTATTTATCAATTTAATCTATGCAATTCTCATGAATAAAATTTATATATGGGGCATGTTAAGGATTATGATTGCATAAATTGAAATACAACATAGGACCATATTTATCAATTTAATCTATGCACTTCTCATGAATTAAATTTATATATGGGGCATGTTAAGGATCAAAATTGCATAAATTGAAATAAAACATAGGACCATGGAGTAAGAGGAATGTAAAGATGGTATAGGAGGAAAATATGTTGGAAGGAAAAATTGATTAAGGAGAAGTATAAGAAGAAGCATTTCATTTTACTATTTACAGTTAATGTTCGGCTTAA
The DNA here is from genome assembly GCA_009831015.1 of Picea engelmannii. Lineage (NCBI taxonomy): Eukaryota > Viridiplantae > Streptophyta > Pinopsida > Pinales > Pinaceae > Picea > Picea engelmannii. The sequence continues at coordinate 87,379 of ML780137.1, read as the reverse complement.
AAGGAAACCTTCCATGAAAACTTTGCCATGTGTCATAAATTCCCATCCCCTCATTCTCTTCCTTACATAATAAATAATCCTTTAATAGAATATTATACACATGGACTCTTAACATTTTGTATTATATTCATGCTTTATCAAGTCATTTCCCTTCTGAGCAAGTTATGTGTGGCAGCACAGTCCCTGCCAAGTAGCTTACAAGGTAAATTTTGGAAAATGGGGAGAGTGGAGTAATATTGTTAAGAAAACTTGTATGGTGAGTTGTAAGTAAGCAAAGCAGTTCCAATCTCTTTCGAACACGTGAGTTGAGTTGTTACTAGTAAAGCATAATCCATGTGAATTGTAGATGGTGGATGTTCTGGGTGCAAGATCTATAATAGCGCCAACCTGGAGATGGGTTGCTATAAAGTTGGCAAACTATGGAATTGTAGATCACCAAATTTTTCGGTGCAAGATGTATATCACGTAAAAGGGGGAAGGAAAGTTCGGTTACAGCAAACCGGCAACTAGGTATGAAAAGCAACGGCAGTGGGTCGGACTCTCATATATTGCTTATTAATGCCAATGAGTGAACCTGTATGTTGAGTTGTCGATAGTAAAAGTCAATAGTAAAAGAATAACGAATGTGCATTGGAAAGAGCGGAAATGTAGCGGGGATTGAAGAGAGTGATAAATAGTTTGAAAGTTTTGTGAACCGGGGTCAAATTTTAAATGACAGAAGTGTTTGGTGAAAATGTATATCACAGAAGTGTTGTGTGCAACATGTATATCACGGAACAGGAGGGCATAAGAAATGGATAGCGCTAAGTCGCGACGAATTGTAGAGTATGGAAGTTTTGGGTGCAAGATTTATAATAGCGCCAACCCGGGGGTCGGTCGGACTCTCGTAAATGGCTATTGAATGCATTTTTTATTTATAAATGCCAATAAGCGAACCAACCCGCCTACCACAAAACATGGGGCATAAAATTTCGGTAGCGCTAAGGCGTTATCCCATGGAGAGATAATTGGCTAAGTGTTGAAAGGAATTGCGGTCGGTCGGGCTCATGATGTGACGATATAGGACCAATCGACGAGTTCGAAAAAAGTCAGGTTCAAGTTTAAAGATATTTATTTAAATTGTATTTATATTAATGTATCTTAATAGATAATTTGTGGTCCAAATGTAAACCATGTTCCAATATGTGGACGAATTGTAGACCACGAAAGTTTTGGGTGCAAGATGTATATGGCGAAACTGTAGATGATGCAAGTTTTGGGTGCAAGATCTATAATAGCGCCAACCCGAGGGTCGGTCGGGCTCCTGTAAATTGTTATTGAATATGGTTTTTGGTTGTTAATGCCAATAAATGAACCTGTGCACTAAGTTGTCACGAGTAAAAGCATAATGAATTTGAATTGAGGATGGCATGAATACCCTTTTCGTGTTACAAATTTTGCATTGAAATGTTCCGATATATACAATTTGACAGGCGAGGCCTTACGTCTCCTCGGGAACCCTTGTCACTCTATTTTGAAGCCCGTATGACCATTGACCATTTCTTGACATCTCTTTCGTCGGTCATCGAGTTCGCGGGTTCAGGAAATTTCCAATTTCTAGTTGTTGTTTCTTGTGCCTGCTACCTTCAGGCTTCTCTCCAAGTATATGCAATATGTATACAACTCCTCCAAAAACATACAGAAAAGATCTTGCTAGGAAATGGAATATCTATTGCAGATTTGAATATGTTGGACCTTCTTTTCCCTTCTCTATACTCAACCAAATTCCTGTTTGTTTTTCCCCTCTACTCTCTCTTTCTCGTTACTTAGCCATTTTTTTGAAAATGTCCCAATGCATGGATTGGCATACAAATTGGTTGACATTTTCACTTGTGTTTTTATATCGTGACTCTGACCGACCACTAGCCATTCAATGCCTAGCCACTTTTCAAATCGTGGATTCCCGGATAGGCGGGCTCTATAACTGGGGTCGAATTGTAAATGACGCAAGTGTTTGGTGCAAACTGTATATCATGGAAGTGTTGTGTGCAATATGTATATCACGGAACAGGGGGCATAAGAAATTGATAGCGTTAAGTCGCGACAAATTGTAGAGTATGGAATTTTTGGGTGCAAGATGTATATCGCGCACTTGTAGATGACGGAAGTTTTGGGTGCAATATTTATAATAGTGTCAACCCGCGGGTCGATTGGACTCACGTAAATCGATGTTGAATATGTATATCACAAAATAGGTAGCATAAAAATTCGATAGTGCTAAGTCGCGACCCCACGGAGAGATAATTGGCTAAGTGTTGAAAGGAACTGCAGTCGGTTGGGCTCATGATGTGACGATATAGGACCAATCAACGAATTCGAAAAAAGTCAGGTTCAAGTTTAAATATATTTATTTAAATTGTATTTATATTAATGTATCTTAATATATTATTTGTGTTCGAAATGCAAACTAGGTTCCAATATGTGGACAAATTGTAGACCACGGAAGTTTTGGGTGCAAGATGTATATGGAGGTACTGTAGATGACGCAAGTTTTGGGTGCAAGATCTATAATAGCGCCAAACCGAGGGTCGGTTGGGCTCCCGTAAATCGTTGTTCAATACGTTTTTTGCTTGTTAATGCCAATAAGTGAACCTGTGCACTGATTTGTCACCACTAAAAGCAGAATGAATTTGAATTGAAGATGGCATGAATACCCTCTTCGTGTTACACATTTTTCACTGAAATGTTCTGATATAAACAATTTGATACGAGGGTCCTTACGTCTCCTCGGGAACCCTTGTCACCCTATTTTGAAGCCCGTCTGACCGCTTTCCGTAGTTGAAACATACAAAAAAGATCTTGCTAGGAAATGGATTATCTATTGCAGATTTGAATATATTGGACCTTCTTTTCCCTCTTCTATACTCAACCAAATTCCCGTTTTTTTTTCCACTCTACTCTCTCTTTCTCATTACTCAGACGTTTTTTTCTGAAAATGTCCCAATGCGCGTTGGCAGACGCACTGGTTCACATTTGCGCTCGTGCTTTTATATCATGACTCTTACTGAGCGCTAGCCATTCGATGCCTAGCCACTTTTCAAATTGTGGATTCTCGGGTAGGCGGGCTCTATAACCGGGGTCGAATTGTAAATAACACAAGTGTTTGGTACAAAATTTATATCACAGAAGTGTTGTGTGCAACATGTATATCACGGAACAGGGGGCATAAGAAATCGATAGCGCTAAGTCGCGATGAATTGTAGAGTACGAAAGTTTTGGGTGCAATATGTATATCACGCACTTGTAGATGATAGAAGTTTTGGGTAAAAGATTTATTATAGCGCCAACCCAGGGGTTGGTCGGACTCCCGTAAATCATTGTTGAATACGTATATCATGGAACAGGGGACATAAAAATTTGATAGCTCTAAGTCGCGACCCCGTGGAGAGATAATTGGCTAAGTGTTAAAAGTAACTGTGGTCGGTCGGGCTCATGATGTGACGATATAGGACCAATCCCCAACCCGGGGGTCGGTCGGGCTCCCGTAAATCCTTGTTGAATACGTTATTTGCTTATTAATGCCAATAAGCAAAGTTGTGCACTGAGTTGTCACTAGTGAAAGCAGAATGAATTTGAATTGAGGATGGCAGGAACACCCTCTTCGTGTTACACATTTTGCACTGAAATGTTATGATATATACAATTTGACAGTCGATACCTTACGTCTCCTCGGGAACCCTTGCCACCCTATTTTGAAGCTCGTCCGACCGCTTTCCACGTGTATTTATGTGCCCGCCACCTTCGCACTTCTTTCCAAGTATATGCAATAAGTATATAACTTCTTCATAAACATGCAGAAAAGATCTTGCGAGCAAATGGGATATCTCACATATGTGAATATATTAACCCTTATTTTTCGTCTTCTATACTTTATCTTTTATCACGGAATTGTTGGGTGCAAAATGTATATGACGGAAGTATTGGGTGTAAGATGTATATAACGGAACACGTAGGATAAGAATGTGATAGCGCTAAGTTGGGATGTCGCGGTGAGATATTTGGCCAGGTGTTGATAGGGATGGTCATCGGTCGGGTTCCTAATGTGAAGATATAGATGGAAATGAGGATTTGACAGTCTGCTAACCGATCAACCCGCGAACAATCCAGTAGCCCGAGAAAGTCAGGTTCAAGTTTAAAGGGATTTTGTTTATGTTTATTTAAAATGTCTCCATTTTAATGTATCTTATTAGATTATTTTTTATCCAAATGTATACCATGTTCGAATTTGAATGGTGTTTTGGGATTTTATATTGTGACTCTGATCAACCGCTAGCCATTCGATGCCTTGCCACTTTTTAGATCGCGCATTCTCGGGTAGGTGGGCTCTATAACCAGGGTCGAATTGTAAATACGCAAGTGTTTGGTGCAAAATTTATATCACGGAAGTGTTGTGTGCAGCATGTATATCACGGAACAGGGGGCATAAGAAATCGATAGCACTAAGTCGCGACGAATTGTAGAGTACGGAAGTTTTGGGTGCAAGATGTATATCACACACTTGTAGATGACGGAAGTTTTGGGTGCAAGATTTAAAATAGCGCCAACCTAGGGTTCGGTCGGACTCCCGTAAATCGTTGTTGAATACATATATCACAAAACGTGGGGCATAAAAATTTAATAGTGCTAAGTTGTGACCCTACGGAGAGATAATTGGCCAAGTGTTGAAAGGAACTGTGGTCGGTCGGGCTCATGATGTGACGATATAGGACCAATCCCCAACCCGGGGGTCGGTCGAGCTCCCGTAAATCGTTGTTGAATACGTTATTTGCTTGTTAATGCCAATAAGAAAAGTTGTGCACTAAGTTGTCACTAGTGAAAGCAGAATGAATTTGAATTGAGGATGGCAGGAACACCCTCTATGTGTTACACATTTTGAACTGAAATGTTCTGATATATACAATTTGACAGTCGAGGCCTTACGTCTCCTCGAGAACCCTTGCCACCCTATTTTGAAGACTGTCCAAATGCTTTCCATGGGTATTTATGTGCCCATCACCTTCGCACTTATTTCCAAGTATATGCAATAAGTATATAACTTCTCCAGAAACATGCAGAAAAGATATTGCGAGTAAATGGGATATCTATCACAGATGTGAATATATTAACCCTTATTTTCCGTCTTTTATACTTTATCTTTTATCACAGAATTGTTGGGTGCAAAATGTATATGACAGATGTGTTGGGTGCAAGATGTATATAACGGAACACGCGGGATAAGAATGCGATAGAACTAAGTTGGGACGTCGCGGTGAGATATTTGGCCAAGTCTTGAAGGGGATGGTCATCGGTCGAGTTCTTGATGTGAAGATATAGATGGAAATGAGGATTTGACAGTCTGCTAACCAATCAACCCGCAGACAATCCAAGAGCCCGAGAAAGTCAAGTTCAAATTTAAAGGGATTTTTTTTATGTTTATTTAAAATGTATCCATATTAATGTATCTTATTAGATTATTTGTGGTCCAAATGTAAACCATGTTCGAATTTGAATGGTGTTTTGGGCTCAAATTTTTTTGCTCAAACCTACAAGGAATAGAGAAACAAATATATGACTTTACATTTTGTATATCAAAGAATATTCTGAAATATAGGAAGTTGCAATATATGCACAATATAGAACAGGAACATGTATAGCGAAATGAGTTAATTTTGCGAAGAAATACAAATTTCAAATAACAACACCAAGCATTGAATATCAACATAAAACAACCCCAAATATTTATATTCAGATAAATTGGGTCACAAAATACATTTGAGAATATTTCCCAAAAAAACATTTGTTCGAATTTGTAAAAAAAACTATAGTTCAGTACATATTCTATGAAATAAAAAATGTGTTTGCCAGAATGACTCTGATTGGGACTATCGCGGACTACAAAGCAAAGATGTACAAGAATGAAGTTCTTAGAAAGAATAAATTTGATGATGGAAAACAACAAAACTTGGCAAGAAGAAAGAGAAACTTGTCAGATCTGGGTTAAAGCTTTGTTAGAATAAGTGGATGAAGACAGAAGAATGTAAACAATATCAACATACTATGATGGTGACACATGCCTTGTCATTTGTTCGTTGATGTCCTTTTATGGATTTCCTCGGCTTTGACCTTCATTGGTAATATGGTCGATATCCTTTTTCAACCATTCTTCGATGTAGCTCCTCATGGGCGCCACGTTCATTTCATGCCGGATTTTTATATTGAAGAATTCACTTTCCAAGTCCCTTAGATCAATATACAAGTTGTGCAATGCTTCTTGAATATCTTTGTTTCTAATTTCATAACCGACTAGCCAAGATTTCACGTCATCTTCACCATATTCAAGAATGCCATAGAAATTTTCAAATGACAGTCTTTTATAGATATGAACTTGATCATCAAATGTTTGCTTGGTTAAAAACAATGAGTTTAATATCAATTTCGGGTCCTAGACTTCATTGGTGTTGGCAGATATATCTATCTTAGTTAGCTTCTTGAATAGTTTGTCTCTTTTAGATATGGTCTGGCTACATTCTTGAACGATACCAATCAGGTTCTTTACCTTTTCTTCCCAGCATGTGTTTAGCTGGTCTATTCGATCCAGGGAAGGGAGATCCTCTTGTCTTCTTCTAAATTTCATCATACAAGTAACTTTAGCACCAAATGGTAAAATTGCATCGAGATAAAAACATTTCTCATTCTTGAGATCTGCTTGCAGATACTCATGAAAAGCATGCGCTCTTGTTCCAAAAGAGACCATATTCTTTGACATCTCCCAAGATTTTGTTATTAATTCCATTATTCTATTTATATTATTTTCCACATAGCCTCGGGTCGATGTGAGAAGGGTTGTTGATCCTTTTAACTTTGGCGCAAGTGTGATGGACCCGACCATTGCCAAAGGAGTAGCAAATAATGGAAGAGGCATTAGAGTTGCCTCCAATTCTTTGATTCACGTCTTTAACATGAGGTTTTATGTTTTAAGGCTGCTAATAGAGGTGTTTAGAGAATCTCCAGTTGCTCAGTGCATATTGGATATCTGGGAAGGGTGCATGTTGCGTAGGTTGATCTCTGAATGAGATGAACCTTTCTTATTCTTTACATATATGTTTTCAATAATCAATTTTTTTTATTCGCTGTCAAAAACAGCGCTCTAAAATGAAAAAGACTCTTCTTCGTTCAATGTATCTATGCCAATTATTTCCATCCCAGGATTGTGAGGAGCAGTGCTCTCTAGGTGATCGTCGTCAAGGAACATTTTTTCAATATCAATTTCTAGTTCCATATCTTCGAGGGAGAGATCGTAGATATCAATTCCTCCCCTCGGTCCCTCTTGTTCTTGGACTATTGTTTTCCGTTTTTTTCCCGCGGGAAGCTTGTGAAAACTTTCAATTTTTTCAGAGGGAGGGTTCTTATCTCCTCCTCTACCTGAAGAAATGTGTGTGACTTTGTTACTCGGGTAATCCATTGGAGTACTTCTACAAGATGTTATGGTCTTGGTTGTGGCGGTCGGGGATTGGGCACTTTTTTCACCCGGGTCTTTTCGGTTCTTCTTCTGCGAATCATTGGTACTGGTACGGAGTTCATTTAGGATAGTGTAAGTGAAAGAAATGTTGAATTGGTTCATGACCATGAAATCCCAAACTTTCCAAGGCAGAGAGATGAATTGTCTTTTCCTTTTTTCATGGAAAAAATGCAACCAGTAGATGTATACCTTGTTATTCCAGCAAAAAACATTGTACCAGATATGTGATATGGAAGGAAGAAAGGATTTTGTTTAGACCCAAAAATCCTTATAACATTATAGTTCTCCATTTCTTCTAGTGTGCCCTTCCTATCCAGGAAGATTTTCGGCTGGCCAGAAAATCGGGGAAAATACTTTTCAAATATCAATGCTTTAAAAACTGAAACAAAATAATTAAAGACCTTATAAAATTGTTGGCAAGCGTCGTGTCTCCATAATTTATGGTGCGAGAATGTTACTGGATCAAATTCAGAGTTCAACTTCCTACACATAGATAGTCCAGGAAATGGATAGCAATTCGGCACGGTGAAAATTAAATAAGATGGCATAAATAATTTCTTCTGCCTCCTATATTGCAATAACTGGGAAGAGATTTGAATGGAAATCAACTTGAGGCAATGGAAGATGGTTTGTTCCTTGACCGTAAAATATAAAATATACAGAATCATCCGAGAGATGTTGGTTGCACTTTCTTGTCTCGTGTCCTCATGAAAAGGCATGCAATTTTCTGAAAAAGGGTTTTACATGCACTAACCTGTAGTATGGCCATGTCCTGGGGAGTGGGTGTTGGGTCCTGTAATAACTTCGGAAAGAGGTCTAATTCATTACCATGCTTCTTTAATAATTGTTTGCAATTCTCGCCCTTCAAAGTAGGTGTTGGATTGGGAAGTGTTAAGATCTTTCGAAATACTTTAGGCAATAGGGAGATTTGGAAATGGTCGCCCATCTGGACAATCTGTTGGTTCGAAATATAGTTCTCGACGCAGCACGTGACCAAGTCCTTAAAGTAAAAAAAAATCTTGGATACAATATGCCCTTACAATTTCAAATGTCGAGATGGGCAGAAGTGGACAAGTAGTAGTCATAAGCTATGGACCACTGAAAACGCTAGTCCTCATGCCCGAAAATATTCAGGGTATCTCCACAAACATGTTGTCGAGCTACAGCCATAAGGTGATGAAAACCTTCCTTTGCTCCTCATTCTATTTAAAATGGATGTTGTAACATCATAATATAATCTCTAGTAAATCTTGGTTCAATGTGTTTTAATGGGAGATGTCCTCGACCTTTTTGTCTTTTAATGCCAATCTTTTCAAAGCTAATAAAAGCGTCATCAATTTGCATTGGGAAAGCGTACGAAGATGGAAGGGAAATCGAAAAACTATTGAAAAGCGGGGAAAACATTGACAGCTATGCAATATACCTAGATATTGACAAAAGCGGGTTCAAGTCAGAAGATAATTTGTTTATATTTACTTAAACAATTTTCATATTATTTTATTTTATTACTGTTCTCTGTGGCCCAAATCCAAACTATGTTCAAATTGGAATGGTGGAGCAACATTTTCATATCCAAGCAGAGTCTCAAATATGCAAACATGTAAGGTTAAAAAATGATATGCACAATACTAAAGAGTGGCATCATGTGAACACCTTTGTAGATGACAGTGGGCCAGCCCAATATTGAATTCTTGCTACGATGACGCCTTAAAAAATCAAAAACAACGATCATTTTTTTTCGAATTCAAGATTGACAGAGGAAACTAATAAGATTCCATAATATTCTCCCATAAATGCATTTTAATGGGAGATTACCTCCAGCTTTCCGCTTATTAATGCCAATATTTTCGAACATTTGTGGTGAGTTGTCACCAGTAAAATCATAATTAATATATATTGGGAAGGGGCGAACGTGGTGGACATGGAGGAGAATTAAAGATGCTTTGGTACTTTTTTGAACTTGGGAGTCTGTGGTGGAATTGTAGATCACCCAAGTTTTGGATGGAAGATGTATACTCGAAACACGGGGAATGAGAGTTTGATAATGCGTACCCGGGAACCCGCAGCCATAAATCTAAGGAAACAAAAGCGCTCGATCAGACTCATGATGTCAAGATATAGATGGATATACAATTTGTGAGTTCGATAAAGAGTGAGGCTTGCGAGTTCGAGGAGTCCGGGGTCAAATTGTAGATAATCGTAGTTTTGGATGCAAGATGTGTATCTGAACACGGGGCATGGGAGTTCGATAATGCATTGGGGGGGAACCCGCGGCCATAAAATTAGCTAATTGTGGAAACGAACTGGGAAAAATATGAACAGATTCTTTGAAATATCAATAGATGTTGGGAAAAATAAGTCACAAGCTTCGAATCTGGGGTCGAATTATAGATCATCAAAGTTTCGGGCACAAGATGTATACCACGCACACGGGGCATGAGAGTTCGATGGCGCCTATATAGGAACCTGCAACTATAAAATTATCCAACTATGAAAATGAACGGCGGTCGGTCGGACCCGTGATGTAAAGATATAGATGTTACACATGATTTTGGTCACTCTGGTGATGTCTCTACAAGTGATGTATTCAGGCTCCCACAAGGACTTTTTTCCTAAGAGAAGTGACTGTTGTCTTCTTCCAAAAAAAACATTTTTAAGATGAGTTCGTAGGATGCCTATATTACAGGGTGTGAAAATCCTTCATTCTCGTAGGCAACCCAAACTTGGGGTGTGAACTATTCGCAGTCTGCTCTATAGGTAGGGTGTGAACTATTCGCAATCTACTCTATAGGTAGGGTGCGAACCTATTTCAAAGATTGGAAAAGAGAAGAGGTCACGAAGGTTCTAGAAGGGAATCTTCTAGAAAATGAGTTGCCATTCGCATGGTTGGCATCCTATTGACTTCTCAGATTTAGTGGGATCATCCTCATCCATTTAACCATCTCTCATTCTCCTATATATTGAAAGGTTTCTCATGAAAAAGGTTAAGCAAGATTGAATGAAGAATTGGTGAAAGAATTGTGTGAGGAAATATGCTTGGATAGAAGCTTGAAGACTCTATTTGGTCTATCAAGTGGTATTGGATATTATTCATGCAAATGTAGAGCAAGTGTGTGTGTTGGAACCGAGGGTCACCGAAAGGAATCTTGCAACATCAAGGCGATCCGGTTGTATCTTCTACTTTCATTTAATATAATACATAGGCATGTCCCTTTCCCATAAAATCACTCTTATTTTATTGCATAACTCCTTGATCATATGCATAGGTTGACATTGAATGTACTTTGCTATCTTCACTTTGGTTGGTTTGTGTTGTCTTGGACCTGATTTCACAAGAGCACCGGAGCGAAGCGGGAACAACAGATACCTAAGGAAGTGATATAAAGGTATGTCACTCATTTCTTCTTAGTAGTAGATTCAATGACCGCAACTTAGGGAAAGAATCATGTCTTGTCATGTTTTGTTCTAGATCTAGGTGGATCCAGGGAGATCTGTTAGTGTCTGCACCTACCGATTTATCTGATAACAATAGATGGACATGGAATCTGTCACTCAGTCATCCTGGGAACCCGCGAGCATAGACATGGGACTAAGTATAGAATTAGAAATGGATAATAGAGAGGAAGAAAAAAAGGGAGAACGGATAAGTATAGAAGAGGAAAAAGAAAGGGAGGTAAGAACTGTATGCCTCACGATACAGAGAATACAATCGACATGAAAGCAAACTTTTACGTAGGAACACATGAAAAGAAAAGATGGAGTACAAATTTATTTATTTCAAGATAGCAGCACAGAAAATACAATTGACACGAAGATAAGTTAATATACGGAAAGATATGGAGTCTCCAAGGAGGAAAAAAAAAACAGAGCTGCAAACCAGTTCAACAAATACAGACAGAGTAAACAAAAAACTAATGGATATGGAACACGGGTAGAAATACGCACCTTTGCATGGATTCTTCTACATTTCTGGTTGAGTTCTTTGTCGTGTCCAGTTTTCCTGTTTGTTTATCTGAAAAAAAGTACAAAAACAAAATAGACATGAACATAAGTTGACATGTAAAGAAAAAAACAAGGAATATGATATAGAGTAAATAAAATAGAAATATAGTATAAAATAGATGTGACACGGTGCGTGGGTTAGAGGACTCACGGGTTCACATTTATAGTCATGCCTATGTATGACGAGTCTGACCGACCGCAACATGAGATTTAGTAATTTATAGAATACTATAACATTTTACCAAGATTTATAGTAATTTATACAATGTTATATTTTATCACGAGTCCGACCAACCGCTTTGTACAAATAGAATAAATTACATTAGTGAATAATTTTTGAAAATATTTTTTTGTCTCCACTTGTCAAATAAATGAAATAGCTAATTTCTTAAAACTATATTGGAGAACATGCACAACGTATGCAAATCAGAGTATTTTGTAACCATACCTCTTAGTCTCGGGCATACGCATTGTATTTGTTGCGACACATTGCGCCTCTGCTTTTTTAGACCTGGCATACAAGGCTCCAACCCTGTGCCCAATTACTATGTTCTTGTTTCAATGTAGCAATATAGAGAATACAATGGACATGAAAACAAGTTGCTACGTAGGAACACATGAAAAAACGATGGAGTAAAAATTTATTTAATTCAAGATAACAGCACAGAAAATAGAATTGACATCAAGACAAGTTAATGTATAGGAACATATGGGGTATCCAAGGAGAAAAAAAAATAGAGCTGCAAACCAGTGCAACAAATATAGACAAAGTAAATGAAAAACTATTGGATATGGAATACGGGTAGAAATATGCACCTTTTCATGGATTCTTCTACATTTCTGGTTAGGATTTCTTTGCGGTGTCTAGTTTTCCTATTTGTTTCTATGAAAAAAAGCACAAAACAAAACGGACATGAACATAAGTTGACATGTAAAGAAAAAAGCAAGTAGTATGTGCATAGACTAAATAAAATAGAATAAAAGGAATAGAGTAACAGATAGTGTTAGAAGAATGTACCTTTTTCTTCTTCTTTTTTTGTTCATCCAATTTTGTGTGTGTGTGTGTGTGTGTGTGTATTGTAAAAAAAAATTGTGACCAAAATCAATTACAAACCAGGGAAAACTAAGAAGTTGGATATCTCAATTTTCTGCAACAAGATAGACATATATGCTTTGAAGCATAGAAATATGATTCTACAATATGCTTGATGTATATTTCATAATTCAAGTGCAATACCAACTGTATGGTTACCAAAACAGTATGTGTACAAACCAGCGAAAACTAAGAAGTTGGATAATTTGGTTTTCTGCAACAAGTTAGACATATATGCTTTGAAACATAGAAATATGAGTTTGTGATATGTTTGATGTATATCTCATAATTCAAGTGCAATACCAATTGTATCGTGATCAAACCAATATGTGTTTAATATAAAGATGTTGTATTGAGAAATGGGCACATTTGACCATACATGGTCAATAAGCGCATTTTGTACATGGCTTGTGTTGTTCAAAAGAAAGCGGAGACTGTATTTGCACATGTAGTTTTCCAATTCTTTTTTTCTGGCATTATTTTGTAGCATGTCGATATTGAAGTCTCCTACAATCACAATGGTTTCGTTTAGATTCAAATGGTCTAATGCATTGGAAATAACATTTAGTATGTTAGAGAATGTTGCATGGGGAGCAGCATACAGATTCAGTATTGCAATTTATGTTCCATGGAAAAATATTTTTGCAAGCACCATCTTCTTCGAAATGTATATGCTCCAAAATTATTACATTTTTTTTCACCAATATCATCACCCCATGTGTAATGTAACTTGATATGCAACTGTGATTTGGAAATTGTTTGTTTTGCATGCATAATGCCATGTATTTTTCCCGCAAGCACAGAATATCGGATTGCATTGTATCATAATCATTGAGTATATCATCCATGTGTGCATGTAATATGTGTGTGTTAAGCGAGAGAATTGATGCATATGAGTTTGTTTGTATGAATTGGTAATCATACTGCAGATGCCATTTTGCAGTAGTCCTTAGGCGTTGCATTTCAATATCAACTTTTTGTTTGACTTTGAAATTATCTTTTGTAAGAGGACTTAGTAAATACAAGGATTCTATGCTTCTGACATGGGCCAGTGTTGTGTATACAAGTCTATGTATTTGAATTCCATCAAGTTGAAATGTAGCACTATCAAGTGTTATTCCTTGCGATCTGTGGACTGTACGTGCACATGCAAGTTTAATTGGAAAAAAAAATTGAATCTTCAGTCAACCTGTCTTTGTTGATGTCGATACTGGATTTGATATTCTCAAGATAGGTGTCCAATCGCTTACAGTCTTTGAATTATATAGATAATCCAACTTGCTTGCTTGTCGCTTGCCTATATGAGATTCATGGAACTTAATCCAGAGGACATCAAGTTTTTTTGTTTTGGTATAGCCTTTGAGTATTCCATCTGCACCATTGACCAAGCCATCTTGTGAATCATAGTTGCAGGCATATATTTCAACCAGCATTTCTAATTTCAGGACAAGCTGCAAAGGTAAAGTGGTTGTATGTTCATGACGTGGCACATTTCCATGGTTCTCTTCTTCCAAATCAATTGAATAGATGATGATATCATCGCCAGACATGAATGATAGCATGTACTTGTTATGCATTGCAACATCCTTATTTGTGTAGAACGGGTAAGGGAAGGTTGGGTATGTTGGTGCAGGTCGCAAGCACCTCGAATTGATATATGTTAAGTCATCATGTGTTTGGATGTTTGTCCGCATTCTATTTAGAATTGCAATAAATGTTTCATCTGTCTAGCGCATTGTAGTATGCAATTCAAAGCATTTAATATTGTCCCTCCAAAATTCATGCGTCATTGTTTGCATGTTAACCGTAGGTTGTTCAAATATCAAAGAATCTTGGATCGGTTGTGCCTGGTAAAGATCCCCACAAAATATCATGTCAATGTTTCCAAAGTATTTCGTCTGCATGTGTTTTATGATTCTTAGTCGCTTTTCAATGGAATAGAAGAAGTGACTTCCAATCAAATATGCCTCATCTATAAAGACAAGTTGCAATTCATCATAAAGCTTAGACAAGGTATCTAACATTTCCTTGCTAAGTGGAAGAAATTGTGACTTGTTAAAAGGCATCAAAAATGCAGAGTGGATTGTTGTTCCACCTGCATTATATGCATATTTTCCTGTATATGCAACTATTAGGCCCTTTGGTTTCATAGGATCAGAGGAATTGTTTGAATCATAGATTCGTATAAGCATTTGGAACAATGATTTCACTATGAATGTCTTGCATGTTCCTGCTCCTCCTGTAAGGAACAAGTGCATAGGAGTGTGCATGCTCAGGCTTTTTTTAAGCGCAATGTCCTTTAGAATTGTTTGTTTTTCTCAATTCAACCGACATCTGATTCTGTGGTATTCATTATTTTCAATAAGGAAACGATGTTTTGTGACTTCAAAACCAAGATTGATACGTTTTTCAATGCCACCTGCTCGAGGACGAGGCAAATCTGCTTGCAAGTCATAGGACTCGCAGGGAGTTTTGGTTGTTTTTCGGTTTGTGAATGTCTCATCAAGATTGTCAGGGTTTTCTAGTTCATTAACTTCAATTTCTAGATCACCCCATGTAGGATTAACATTGTAAGTAAATCTAGCTTCATTGATTTGCACTATAGTCTCAAAGACAACATATGCAGGTTCCCATGTAGGGAAGTTATGTTTTAATGTGTCTTCGTTTTCATCGAAGGGAACGTATAACAGTAGTTTTTCTCTACAATAGTTTTCATAGTCAGAATGTTTAGTGTATTTGACAAACCGTATCATAGAGGGTTTTTTTCTTTTTGATATGGGCGCATCATTTTTTTTGTAATGCGATACGAATTCTGCTAAGCAGATATGATTAAGAGCAGATGGACGTTGGAGGTAATAATCAATAATAGAGCAACATAACACGTCTTCTGAATTGTCAAGCTCTTGTTCTAGCAAACATGGTGGTTTAATCACAAATGTGTGTTTCTCGAGTGGAGATGTGTTTATAAAGACACATTTTCTTGAACTACAATTGAGGGCCAGGGAAAGTACAATGTGGACTTCTTGTTGAGCAGACATTTGTTGAAGATTAAGTAATGTATTGCCAAGCATACATATCATTTGTATGGCATCAATATGACTTCTTTCATGTTCTTTGTGTATTCTTCTGAATGCACTTGTCATAGATTTGTCAACCTTTGTCATATACGAGGTATAGTACGATGTCGCAGCATATGCATTGAGGACGTACTGTGCATCTGTATTTTCATTCCACATAATTGGCATGTCCTTGGACAAACTGTTGTTCCAGATATGGGAAAGTTTTCGTTTAAGGAAAAATGTTGGTTGTTTAAGCATACATTGTATGGCTTGGATGTACTCATCTTCTGATAGATTTATCTCTGTCAAGAAGTCATTGAAGCTCATCAACTCGTCAATTTCTCGTTGTTCTAGAAATGCGAACAAGGATTTAGATTTCACAACGACAACATTGTCCTCTAAACTAAGTGTCTCTATGATTCTTGTTGCTCTCATCGGCGGCACGGGGAAGTTGTTTCTGCAATGTGAGTTTTTTCGTTTTCTACAACTTTTTGTATGATAATGTCTATGAACTTTGGCAAGTTCTTGATCCAAATGATTTGTGTTGCATGTTATGTATTTGTCCACAAACTGCTCAATCTGTGAATTGTTGTCAGCTCCATAGACCAGTGCACCCTCTATCCACAACAATGTGTGGTCATGTGCATTCCCCCTATTCTGGAATTCAATCACAAAAAAATAGTTCGATATTTTTCCGAAAAATGTTTCATCATGGCATATCAATTGTCTCAAATCATTTATTCTATGTCTATAGTAGCGAGTACATGTCATTGGGTCTTTTCTTATGAGGTAGTCAATGTCATTATTTTCCAGTGTATCGGTTTGTTTTTTATGTTTCATGTTTCTATGCAAGTCAGAAACCACAGCCACCAATGAATCCCAGCAATGCTCTGCACTTGTAAATGTGATGAAAAATGTTGGCAGCCCAATTGTTGGATCATTGCAAAAATAGTTTTCTTGTTTTGTTGCAAATAGTCTGGAGAGATGTGAATGTTTTTGAAATCTATGTATCCAATATCATATTTCAGGATTTTTCTAGGTTTACTTTATACTTGACATCCTTGGCCAACAAATTTCTTCCTTGTAACTGGCATGTTCTTATTCGGACCCACATGCAAGACAACACTTGCTCTATTATTTTGTGCATTGTTTTGAAAAACAAATTTGTTATGTGACAGGAGAAGACACCGCTTGAATGCAGCAGCTCCCATCGAACTATTTTATGGTAACTGAATCGTTCTGTAATGTCAGTAGAACAGTGTTGGGAAGTTTATTTCCTCAGCGAATTTGTCCCTAAATATTCCAAGTGGACGTTGCCCCTCGGCGGGTGCAATTTTGGCAATATTGTCTTACAAGTCACGAACGCACTGTGAATCAGTGAATCCATGCACCAATGTCTCAGCAGGTGTTTCATTCTCCGATTCATCACTTGTATAAAATTCACTAGCAGTTCCGAGAGTCTGTGAAAATCTGCCATCCCCTTCTCCAAGAACATTGTTCCAGATCTCATTTATACAAATGTTATATGCATTGTACAAGGCCCTGGAAATTAATTCTTTTAATTCTTTCATAACAACATGCACATGCACTTTGCATGTTTGATATGCATTTTTGTATTGCAAGGGTCTTTTGAGAGCCACAACAATTTTCATTGTATCACTAATGAATTGTGGCAAGGCTTTTTGCACAACATCTAGTTGAACAGACACATTAATAATTGATCTTGTTAAGCCCATCTGGGGTTGTTTATAGCCCCAGGGTCTGATTTGTGCAAATGCAATTCGCAGAGACACAAGTCTCTCTTCAATTTTCGTAAGTGCACTTACATCTAGTAGTGGTGTAGTACATCTTATTTGGTCAAGGGTTGCAAATTGTGGCAGTTTTCCATTTTCAAGCGACCGTTTTCATGGAAGACAAATTTTGCCACTGGAAAATGTTTTATCATGTACTGTCAAGCGGAGGTATTTTGCTTCCAAAGCAGGCGTGAAAGACTTATTTTTTTTGCGAAATTCAATTGATCGCAAATTGCACATGCAATAGAAAGAGTGTCTTTGATTTATTTCATGTAGGTATGTCTTGCATCTTTCTTCCGTAGGGAAGTATGGGTAGAAATTGTTTGTTGGTTTTCATTGGTAATAGTGCACGGTGTTTCTTCTAGCCCACGAAATGTGATTTTTTCCTCTCGGACAGTTGCATGACCATTGTGAGATATGCGACCTCACCTGTTTCTATTGTGTTGTGCACGAACAATTTTTTTTATATTGTGATATGTCAGTTTCTCTCTAGAAGGAAGCATAGTAATGTATTTTTTTCTCTTGTGTATGACCTTTTTCAAGTTGTGATAACTTAGTCTACGTTTCTTGTTCAAGGCCAGGATGACCTCATGGAAACTGGGATGAATTTCATTCCGATTAAATAGCATGCGACACTTATGCAGATTCGATGTGGTTTGGCTGGCAATGACACTGGACCTTGAACCGACAGTATTTCCTATATTACCAATGTTTTTTTTTCTCACACATAGGACCTTTTTCAAGTTGTGATAACTTAGCCTACATTTTTTGTTTAAGCCTTGTATGGCCTCATCACAACTGGGACGAATTTCACGCATGACCTTTTTCAAGTTGTGATAACTTAGTCTATGTTTTTTGTTTAAGCCCCATATGGCCTTATCGCAACTGGGAGGAGTTTCATTCTCATTAAAAAGCATGCCACACGTATGCAGATTCGATGCGGTTTGGATGGCATGGATAGTGGACCCTGAACCAATGATATGTCCCAACAACGGTTGATAATGGATATGTGTTGTATTTGTTTTCAACGAGATGATGCCAATTGTTCAATTGTAATTTGAATCAATAGACCAGGAATGGACAGTGCCATCTGGCAGGGCCGACCAGACCTAGATATTTCCTCTGAATGTGATAGATAGCCATTGCAAATAGAATCTGCCACCCTCCAAATTTCCTTTTTCATATGGCAGTGCCATGTTTACAAGGTATTATTGCCAACTTCCAATTGTCGACATATTTTCTAGGAGATATGGCGAAAGATGTTGATGCAAGCAACTAAAATCCTGTTGGTTGCCACCTATAATTGCATTGAAAAAGGACTGTACAGTGTAAAGCCTCAACAACTACACATCGAACTATGTTTCTACCAAACAGCAAATTGCATTGAACAAACTATCTCCACAGCTAGATACAACAGTTGTTGCTATCTGCAAACCAGGCAATCATAATCTGTTTCCACTGTGATTCAAGGTCTTTGAAAATGAGGGACAAGTAAATATGAGGTCCTCCAAGATTGCATATGGACAATTTTCTATATAGTAGTGGTTCATAATGACCACTGACAGGATTGGCGTCATGGAACAAGATGCAATATGGATTGCTATATGCAGTTTTGTTGAATAGTAGCTATCTTTTTTTTCTTGTCAATGACCATATTCCAATTGATATATTGAGCCACTTAGACATCCACCGTATACAAAATGTATCTCCCCAAAGTCCCCTCTCATGTGCAGGCAGAATTGGAGATGCAGACAACCGCATCTTTGAAAAATACGTAGTGACATCATGTATTCCATGCAACTGCCAAAGAAAATCAGATGCCAATTTGTATTCATATGACTCCAATGCCTCAGCGTCGCCATTTTTTAAACAGCCCAAGAAATAATCTATCAATCCATTTCCCAGGTCAGTCGAGGAATAACGGAAATGCAGTAGAACCTGAAATGCATCGAAAAGGCAATCTCCTACAGTATATGAGAATGCATCCAATCTAAAAATCCCATTTCTATGCAACACCTTGTTGATGTTGTCATGTATAATGGAGTCTATATCTATTTCATATGACTCAACATCTATTACTTGTTTCATCTCTTAAACTATGATTTTCAAGTTGTTTCTTAATTATTTTCAGTTTATATGAAAACAGAGAAAAGGGAAAAAAAAAAAAAGACAATTAGAAAACTACAAGCGCGGAACTGCGTACCAATCCCGATATGTATCCTTCAACCTTCTTCTTATCAAATTCAATCCCCCCTAGTCGCCACAGCAAATGACAAGAAAACAAACCTACCGTTAACAATGAACCAAACAGAAGAAACAACGCAAATAAATAATGCTATAAATTTGTTGAGCACAAAGACCGATTTGAACCTATTCATGGTGTGCATCCTACAAGCTTCTCAGAGGCAAAAGATGTTCTGCAAAATAGAAAGGACAGGACAAAGGCAACAAGTGGACGGAGTTTTTGACCCAGAGAATAAAAGCATTCCCTGTCACTACACCACGGCAGATGGTTACCCCTTATGACAGTGCCGAATTCGTTTTCTAAACCCCTTTGGATTGCAATTTTGGAAATAGCTATGGCACAATATCCAGGACGTGGAAGTTGGCATATGAAAACACATGGTTTCCAGAAACAGAAAATAAGACCACACAGAAAGATGTTCTGCAACAGAATTTTGAGGCAAGGACTTCTACCATTGAAAAATCTTGCTTGCAAGGTGCAAAACAACAAGCAGAAAAAAAATAATAGCAACGAAACGATGGCACGGAAACTTACTCGTCAACGAGGGATGACAAGAGCGCAACCCCAAAACTTTCAAACTGCAACAACATGTCCAACAGCTTGCAAAGTTGAAGAACAACAAACCAATGAACAACCATGAAGAGTTCCAACTGCAACTGTAGGACCTCAACTTTGAAAAGTTGAATCAAACATCAACAAGCAGCATGGAACAAACCAGTGAACAAGCATCAACCACTGAACCAGTGATGTCGGTGATGAAAAATATTGCACAATTTCACTGCAAACAACACTATCAAAAAAATGGAATGAAACTGTATTGTAACACATCTGTACAATAAACATTTAAGGTTGCAAGACCTGTTTGGTAAACACTTAAGACTATTAGAACCGTTGAAGGGTGTCACCTTATGCAAACATTTAAGGAATAATGCAGGGTGGCAGGCCTGTTTACGTACGCAACAATGACAAAGACTCTCGAAGTACGCAACAATAAAGAAAAATCAAACATAGTAATAGTAATAAAAAAAAACAATAATAATAATAATAACAATAGTTCGAACATTGGGGACTATGCTAAAAAAAAAATTGACTGAGACGACAAAGTAATATGAAAACTGACTATCCATGTGCAATAAGACCTCAAATCTATTAGTACAAACTTTGGATATCTAAACATTTCAATATGAATAGTACAAATTAAGAAAAGCGTCGTACATGATAAAAATTTGGATATGGAAACATATAATTCATTGGGAATAGCGAAGCTGGCAATAAGACCTCAAATCTATCATCCAATCAGATCATGACATATATGTATTTTTTTATTATATAAAAAATAATTCTTTTACTTCTGTAGTTCGAACATTAGAAAGTATGAAAAAAAATGTAGTCAAACCACAAACTAATATAAAGTCAATGATTTATCGATCGCTATAGTCCCTCTACATCTTCGGCAGGGACTAATAATGAGGCCCTCGCGATTGATATTTGCACATAGAACCATTACTTATAGGACTGTTGAGACAAGGCATTACGAGTAGCTAACATAAGGAAGTGACCAGAAAAGTGGATTTTAAATTACAAGGATCTAATGGAAAAGGAGGTATATTCTCCATCCCTAATGAATTTCTCATGTAGAAATGTGATGATAGAGTTCTCTGCTCCATCCCTAATGAATTTCTCATCTAGAAATGTGGTGATAGAGTTCACAACAAGTACAAATTTTCACATTACATTCAAAGAATGACAATTTGGTAGAATAGCAATCTTTAGTAGCACAATAATAAGGACTTGATGATAGATATTTTCCATCCTTATAGCATCAAATTTGGTCATCAATTTTGAAAGTTTGTTGCCCTCTCATTCGCAACAATTTTTGGATTCAAACATTTTGTATCAAATTTATATTGGTCTTTTACAACTTTTTTTCCTTCTTTTAATTATTTTTATTCAACCCAATAGTGTTGGATTTCCACTATAGTTTGATGACAAATGGTTGAATATTGTTGGACCTATTTTTGGTTGTAATGTAATTAAGTAGTTAATTATCTTTTGTAAAGTTAACGCAATAAAATTATGTTTTTTTAATCAAATGTGCTTTAGAGTATAGAGATATATCTTATTTTTTCCTTTTCGCATAATGCATTTATCAAGGAAAACCCATCGAGCGCTTCCTCTCATTTTGAGGATAGTACCCAAGGTAAACCTAATTATGTAGAAGCTTAAAACTTTGTCATGTCACTTACAAGAATATAACCTAGGTGGGGAGGATAACACTCCATCACACAACCACTCACGCTAGCCTAGTTGATAGCAAAGAGATATATCTAAAAAAGCCTAATCCCCTTGGGTAGCGTGAGATTCATTGTATACTTTAATCTTGTACTTTGCTTTGTTGAGGGGCCATGGAAGTGTACAACATACTTTTCAGCTATTAAAGGAATCTTGTTGTGTTCCAATGATTCTCTCTCTTTTTTGTAAGCTAGTTTTTTTTATATTAATATGGCACAAAAGATTTATAGTCAATCCTACAAGTGGCCTGACACCTAGGAAACCAGGTCCACTATAAGTAAAAAATACTGATCTTTTACTTTAGCATATAAGTAACAATATTTCATAAAAGCTAAAAGTATATACATGCGTTGTTCTATGTTGCTAAGAACAAAAGAAAGTACTATATAACATAATATTGATGACTTATAAAAACATAATGAACTACACTTGAGCTCCATGTTCTTATGCTTGGCTTAGGTGCTAGTCCATCTGAATGTCATTTTATTCATCTAGAAAAATGATATTTGATAGTGTCCCTTCAGAGTTCAGAGTGTGTTCATTCTCTTTCTCATTGCCAATTTGATTCTCTATGTAGCTATGTACAATGATCTCAATATTGAAGATTTCTTTACAAAGGATGTCAAACTTTGTATCCATAGCATGTAACCCATGTGGGATGTCTTGGTATTGGCTTCCTTCTTCTTCTACTAATTGAGCTATAAAGGCTTTGTTGAGTCAGCATAACTCTGTCGAATTGAATAATTTAGTGTCTTGGGTTCTGTAATATCCAAGGTCAATAATCTAATCATCAAACTCTGCTTCTATCTGGTCCTTAGACATTTTTTAGCATTTACTATTGATGGTTGTTTCTGTCTTTGTCATTTTTTCTTTAGTACTGGCTAAGAATCGAGTATGGTAATCCTCTGTTGCCTGTAGAGCATCTGTGTGGGCCCGATTTTTGTGTTGATATGTTTGGGTGTGCTGAGGGTGATGGACATAAATTGGGTTGCCTTTGGTCAACCCATTTTTGTTGCTTTCAAGGATGGTGGCCTTGTTTCCAAACTATGTGGTTGGAGGTTTAGTGATGGCAAAGGGAATAGGAGGCCACTCGACTGCCAAAGGAGTTGTCAGCCAGAGTATAGAGTATTCAAATCATACCACCAATATTTTTTTAAGCTAAGAAGGGTGGTATTCAGTGACCCCAAGGGGAATTGCCACATCCAAGTACCTGCTCTAAGAATAAAGGTGTGCCAGAAATTGGGCACCTAATCATTCAAAAAATGTAAAGGGTAGAGGTCTAAATTGTCAGAGGTAGAAGCAGTTTCGAGCCCAAATCGGAGAAGACCTCATGGGCTAGGTGTTGAGTGAAGCAAAGCTACAAATGGAGAGATTGAGGTAAGGGAGGTATGAAAAACTAAAGCCAGTGAACAAAGCCAATTAATTAGGTACCTCCAACACACGGATTTAAAAATCTTCTCATCCATAATCAAAATGCCAACAATGCAACAAACGAAGACTATAACAAACACAAATAACCCAAGACCATCAAAAGCAGAGGGGAAGTAGGGGATATTTGATGTACTAACCTACCAGATTCGATGCCAATGACTAATATTATGCCCTAAATTAGAGTTGTTTCCCTCAAACCATTTCTAGAAGCTCTTTCCAACCAAACCTTTGCCAATCCTAGATTTGGGCTTGAGTTTAAACTGTTGTGATCTTGTTTTAGCCATAATTATAAGAATTCTCATCAAATTATTCTCATAATAAATCGAATTGTAGTATGTACGCCTAATACTAGAGGGAAAAACTACCATGCATTCGCCATCGTACAAAATCATTAACCATTTCATCCTTTGATTCTTCGGGGAGCTTTTAAATACATGGGAGGTGTCCTAAAACCTTCTCCTACTATGATACTTCAGGTTCATGAACATGCACCCCGTGGAGCTTTTAAATGCATGGGAGGTGTCCTAAAACCTCCCCTACCATGACACTTCAGGTTCATGCACAGGCACCCCATCCAGATGTATTCCAACCATTCTCATTATTGTAAATGAATAAATATAATTATTTCATTGTTCCCGTTTTTTTTTCGATGGAATATCTTCGCGAGAAACCCCCGAGTACTTCCCCACTTCGTGGAAGGTAAACGGGGTAAACTAACGAACTTGATTATGAGGCCTAACCCCAAAGGGGAACAAGAAATCTGAACCCGTGACCTCCTCCGCTAGAGATAGCTTCACATCTGGCTCGGAACCACTTGAATTAATCCTTGGGGCTTGTTATCATTTTATTATCATAATAAATAGTTTAAATTTGTATGCATATTATATTACAAAATTATAAACAATTATTTTTAATTATATATAATTATATGGTATTTTTATAATAAAAAAATTATTATACTTCTATACACTATAACTAACCCAAATAACATTTAACTACACTACTATTCCCCAGCGAACAATATGTTTTATATGAGGAGCCAATATTTTTATCACTATACTTTATTTATTTAATTTAAAATTGCAATTTTGTGTATGAAGACAAATGACTTCAAACCTGATTAACAGTTTTTTATTTTCATAATTTAAATTATTATTTTAAATGAAATTCAACTAGCTCATAATTCAATGATGTATGCTCACAAGGTTTAGGTTTAGGTAATTAATGTAGTGATGCAATGAGGTATGACTTATTTTCTTCACACGTATGGTTTGGTGGGCCTAAAATAAATTCATTTGTGGAGGGACTATTTTCTTCACACGTATGGTTTGGTGAGCCTAAAATAAATTCATTTGGTGGGTGGGTCCCTCCACATCAATTAAATACATCATTCTTAAGATGAGAGATTCTCAAATTGCGTCGAAGAAAACCAGAATTCACTAAACCACATAATGATACTGTCCATGACAATAGAGAAAAGCCGAGAAGTTTTATAAAACTTTTGCCACGCGTACATTTTTATTACGCGAAGGGAACACATATTCAAAGTGAAACAAATTTCTACTCGCGACTCACAACTTTATTAGTCCTACTTTGGCAGGACTATAGCAATGAGTTTGTTATTGATTTGACATTAACTTTTCTTTTATTATAAATTTGTATATGAAATGTAATGTTTAACTTAACAAAACAAATATATATTTTTTGATATAATAAAAATATTTATTTTTCTCATCTTCCATTGGTTAATATATTTCAAGCCTGTCGATCTATTCCACAACTCTATTCTCCCTTTATTAACGGCTTGTCATATATGGAAGGAATGCAAATCGTCTATTTTCGAAGGTAAGCAAGCTTCGGTAACCTCTGTGGTATTAAATATCCTTGGAGCACTCACTAAAAAATCGCAAGATAACAATAAAAAGGTACTGCGATTAAAACCATTTTTCAGAATTCATGGGTATACAATGGCCTTTTTTGATGGGGCAGCGGAAGCAGGAGGGACCAGATGCGGTGCAGGAGGCACACTAAAATTCCCTAATGCACCAGATTACATGTGGTTTATAAACTGTGGTACAGGGACAAACATGAAAGAAGAATTAATGGGTGCTTGGGCAACACTCACGATAGAAAGGCTTCTGGATATAAAAAATTTACAAGTTTTGGGGGATTCTAAAATGATCATTGATTGGCTAAAAACAAAAGGGAACCTTCAAGTCATCAATGTCGAAGCATGGAAGACTAGAATAAAAGAGCAGATGGAAGCCTTTCAAGGTATTAACTTTCAGCATATTTATAGAGAATCTAATAAGGAGGGTGATTTGCTCTCTAAGAGAGCCCTAACCTCACCGAAAGGAAAACTGATCTATTTCACTTGAAACAGAGAAAGTGAGGGCCCAGCTTTACAATTAAATATGTTCTAATTTTGTTATCAAACTGAGATTTTCTTGTTTTTATTTGTTGTTCACCGAACATGGTATGATCTTCGAGCAGTTTTTGTATTGACCTCTTTCGATCAGTCAAAAAGTCATGTAATTACGCATTATCTTTATCAGTTTTCAAATGCAAATGATAGAGATAGAACTGATGGAGGTTTATTGTGGGGAAGGACTAGTGCAGAATTGTAATAGTCTTATCGTTGTTGATGATGTAAAAATTATAATTAATATAATTTTACGAGTGATATTTCTACTGGAAAATATATATATATATTTCAAGTCTTATTGTAGCCTTCACGTATTTCAATGTTTTAAATTAATTACATAATTAATGTACTTATTATATATGCCCAATTTTAATTCATTAATATAAAGAATGAAATGACTTTACCCTATATCTACAATTAATGTTGCATTTTATTTCCCTCCAAATCTATGCTGACAGGATTGTCAGTTTGAGGAATATCATATTTTTCTTAAAATAAAAAATTTCAAAAACTTTGTTAAACTTTATATCACTAAAAAAACGTTACAATATATCTGGTCGGCAAGGATAATCATTGAAATTCAAATTTATTTCACTTGGGATTAGATTGCAATATATCTTGTCGGCGATAGTTATAATAATGTATAATTATGATTTTGATTTGCGTTGAATTAATAAGATCTTTGATATTTTGAAATTGACCATTTGTAAAAAAAATTATAAAATTATGTAGGGTTTTATACTTTCGTATTTTTATTCAATATTTAAAAAAAAAATTGATCAATATTTGGTAGGAATTTTGTTGAAATTACTAATACAACTGAGAGGAGGGGGTGAATCAGTTGTCTTTGATCTTAAACAATTTTTAGTCTATTAACAAATTCTTAATCTTTCTTCAAGTGATCATCAACATTATATAGCATATGGATAGTAAAAGTAAAAAGCATCAGTCACACACAAGGTATACATAGAGACAGATTTTCACGAGGAAACCCATAAAGGGAGAAAACCTCTTCTTCTTCGAAATGATAGGCATTCTTTTAAGTTATGTACATCATCTTTAATTGAGCACCAACTCAATGTGAGGCTGCTACCTTTGATTTACAAGCTGCAACTTGTTTGAGAGCACCAACTCTCTGGTTTCTCTAGCACCCACTAGAAGGAAGCACCAACTCCCTGAATATTCCAGCACCAACTGGATGGAAGCACCAACTTCCTGAATGTTCCAGCACCAACTGGATGGAAGCACCAACTTCTAGTTACACAGGCTCCAACCTGTATAACAGAGAACACTTGTTCTCCCTTGCACCACCCTGCCACCCTGGTTTCTCTGGCTGCAACCAGATGGAAGTTACAACTTCCTGTGTTCAAGCTCCCACTTGAACCTCTGAGGACAACAGTCCTCCCAAGCACCTCCCAACCTCCCTAGAATATGAATGGCTAAATAAACAGTCAACTTTACAGATAAATCAGTTCTTACCAATCTTTCTTTGTTCTGTAAATCTGGTCTTCTACACACTGTTTTGCTGCTCTTCTCTTCCTATGTCTGTTCAGCAGGTATGCTCTGCATCATCTCGTTCTCTCATTCTACTCTTCTTCAACTTGTTATGTCATTCTACTCTGTTTTTTCTCTTTCTGTCATTCTGCTCTGCTTCTGCTCTTTCTGTCATTCTGCTCTGCTTTTACTCTTCCTGTCGTTCTGCTCTACTTCTGCTCTGCATTTTATCTCACTCAGCACATTTTCTAAGTCTCATGCTACGCATCCGCTCATTTTCCCTTTCTTACTGTTTCGTTCATTTTCCATCCGGAATAGCCAACCATACACAGTCTATCTCATTTTCTTTTATACACAACTACACGACCGTTCAACTTCCCAACTCCTTAGGCAAAAGAAAGACAATTGTCCAAGCAACTGAAATGCCAACTGAAACACTAACTGATTTGCAATCATGAGTCTGTTTCACTAACAGATTCGTAACTGAGGGGTTAACTGTAAGAGAGAACAATAACCTTTCGATCATATTCCCATTTATCTGCACCGTTGGATGAACTTTATTAATCTTGCCTTTAAATCGGGTTTCGGCATTTCGGCATTCCTGATGTTCAATGTTCTTGTCACTTACAAATCCCGATCCATGAAATTCCGTAAAGAAGTCGAATCAACGATCCAAATCATATCTTGATCTAACGGTTCAGATTACATCGTGATTTCACATATCGCGATATCGGGATTCCTGATGTCAATAATCTTTGACATGTCCAACTCTCGATCCCCAAAACTCCAACAAGGGCTGGAATCAACGGTCCAGATTCAACCTTAACCTGATGGCTCAGATTACATCGCGATTTCACATATCGCGATATCGGGATTCCTAATGTCAATAATCTTTGACATGTTCAATTCTCGATCCCCGAAACTCCGACAAAGACTGGAATCAATGGTCCAGATTCAACCTTAATCTGACGGCTCATATTACATAATGATTTCACATATCGCGATATCGGGATTCCTAATGTCAATAATCTTTGACATGTCCAACTCTCGATCCCTGAAACTCCAACATGGTGTAAGTCTGTTGACATCACATGTGTTAAATAACTGCCACGTGTCACCTTGATTCGTGACTTACATGTGCTTGGCATGTTGAATCAGTCTGACACTTGTCATTACCTAGTTGTGCCACGTGTTCCTAGCTGACGTGGTTTGCTGACGTGAGTCGGATCGACGGTTCAGATGTGATCTTGATTTGACGGCTCAGATTATGTCGGTATTTTGCACATCGAGAAATCAGGATTCCTGTTGCATTGTTTCTTTGACATTTACAACACGCGATCCTCGAAACTCCAACAGGGAGTCAGATCAACGGTTCAGATGTGATCTTGATTTGACGGCTCAGATTACGTCGGGATTTTGCATATCAAGAAATCGGGATTCCTGTTGCATTGTTTCTTTGACATCTCCAACATGCGATCCTCGAAACTCCGACAGGGAGTCGGATCAACGGTCCACATAACCCCCTGAGATGGACGGTCCTCCTGCTTCCAGGATTTGTGAGCCCTGTATCCTTGCACTTTTAAAGATCGTGCAAGTTTTCCTCAATCCAACGGTGGTCGGACCCTGCGCTTAGATCTAACGCCTGAGATCTATCCTCCTCTTCAGCGCACTCTTCTTGTCTTTATTCAGATCTGATGGCCCTCATGTTGTCAGGAATTTTGGATGGGATCCAACGATCAGAAATGCTTCTCGGGCCTTCGATCATTTTGTCAATGTTGTGTTGCCTTCGATCATTTGATCTTCCTGGACTTATCTTCTATTTGCCTGTTGATCATCGATGCTATACTCAAGCCATCATTACTTTTGTACTTGCCATCAATGACAAGCATTCGTTGTCTGTTAAATATTTGCCATTCGTTGTCTATTAAATATTTGCCATCAATCTCCCCCTTTGGCATTGATGGCAATACAAGCACCCACATGCATTCGGATCTCTTCTCCCAAACTCCTTTTCTCCCCCTTTGACATCAATGTCAAAGAAGAAACATTCTTCCCCTGATCTGTTGCAAAACATACTCCCCCTGTCGACTATAAGCATCTTGAAAATACACCAGATATTCAATAAGTACTCCCCCTGAACAGGTGAACAGATTAGACACAAGAGATTATAACCCCCAACTTTTGACGAAGGTATCCAAAAGGGGTCGTTGCTAATGGTTTAGTAAAGATATCAACAATCTGTTATGTAGAAGGTATATAATTCAGTTGAACAATTCTGTTTGTAACTTGTTCTCTAAGAAAATGATACTTGATTGCAATATGCCTAGTCTTGGAATGAAGAACAGGATTCTTGGAAACACTAATGGCACTTGTGTTATCACAATGAATTGGAATGGGATCAGTGTAATTTACCTTCAGATCCGCAAGAGTTTGTATCATCCATAAAATTTGTGTGCAGCAAGTAGCAGCAGCAATGTATTCTGCCTCTGTAGTGGATAATGAGATGGATCCTTGCTTTTTACTAAGCCATGCAACTAATGAGTCACCCAGAAAAAATGCTCCTCCACTGGTGTTTTTTCTCTCATCAACACAGTTTGCTCAGTCTGCATCTGAATAAGCAGTTAACTGGAAATTCTGATTTCTAGGATACCAGAGACCATAATTCATTGTTCCCTTCAAGTATTTAAATATCCTTTTGACAGCTACCAAATGACTTTGTTTAGGAGCAGACTGAAAACGACCTACCATTCCAATAGCTTGCATTATATCAGGACGGGATGTTGTGATGTACAGAAGACTACCTATCATAGAACGATATGTTCTTTGATCAACATCAGGTGAGATATCATCTTTACTCAGCTTGCATCCAACCACCATAGGTGTGCTAACTGTAGAAGAATCTTCCATCTGAAATTTCTTCAACATCTCTTTCAAATATTTTTCTTGAGAAAT
>ML780136.1:414305-424906 GCA_009831015.1 Picea engelmannii | reverse complement strand
TATGCTGAAAATTTATGGATCTAAAATTATTTGATAGATTTGTGATTCTCTTTTTCCAACCTTCCAATGTTGAAACCTGAAGTTTACCTTTGTCCAGAAGCCAGTCAATGATAACTTTTGAGTCCCCCATAATGTGAATTCCAATGATAGCTAAATTATGTGCAAGAAACAAAGTTTCCCAAGCCCCAAGAAGCTTTGCTTTTGTATTTGTACCTCTACCACCATTTAGTGTCCACTTTATTACTTTTGTATCCAAAGTTTTTATAACTCCACCTACTCTACACTGACTTCCATCCATCTTTGTTGCACCATCAAACCATGCTAGTACAACTCCTCTTTCCTGAGTAATCAAACAATCCCTAGGAAATATGTCTTTCTGAGCGTGTGCAGTAAACTCTGTTTGAAAATTGGTTTTGTGAAAAATAGCCAGAGAGGATGGTTTATGGTCTTTAGAGATAGCTTTATTGCGCTCATTGTAGATGTTCCAGCAAATGAGTGCAGACGTGATGGAGTTGACATCTCCTCATGCCAAATTTTCATGCATTCCGACAGAGAATTTCCCTTCCAATAGCCCTTTACTTTCATATCTTTAATCATGTAAGCCTAGGTAGTTATAGAAAAAATACAGTGAAAGAAAAGATGGGATATAGTTTCTGTATCAGGCTTGCACAATGGACAGCAACCCAGACCTTCCCAACCCCTTTTTTGAAGCAAGTCCCAAGTTAGAATTTTGCCTTCTAAAGCGAGCCAAATAAAAGCTTTAACTTTTAAAGGCATCTTCCAATGCCAGATAGATCTCCTCCATGACTCAACTTTTTTCAGATTTTTTGTTTTTATAATGTTCAAATAGAATTTTTTTATGGTTGGTATGCCTGACTCATCACCTCTAGACCACATTAGCTGATCTTTTTCTGCATTTAGAAAAGCCCCTGATTATATAAGGTCCAATCTATAAAGATCCCATTCCTTACCTAAAATTCTAGTTAAGGACGAGATTGTTGTTGTTCTTCCATTTTGTTGTTAGAGACTGATTCTCTGAGCTAATATATACTTGATCAAGTGTCTTGATATTCCAAATATCAAGTGCGAATTGCAATTCTCTCAAAATAAAAGAAGAAACCCTCATCCCTAATATGTGATCCTTCCCTAAAGAAATTTGTTTACCATTACCTGGATTCTAGTACAGACCATGAGTAATAAGATGGACAATTTTAATCATACCACTCTAGATTCTAGAAACTCCGGAAACTTGGAATGTGGCCAATCTTAGCCAAGTGACCACTGATCCGTTCTTTAAATATTTTCCTCGAATGACCCTATGCCATATACCATTCCCATTTAGTACTCTCTAGAATGTATTAGCAGCCAAAGATTTGCTAAAATCATAAATATTCTTGATACCCCAGCCTCCATATGAATTTGGTAGAGCTATATGCTCCCAATTACATAGATGTATATGATGGGACTCACTGTTATTTTTCCAAAGAAAATTAAACATCAGTTTTCTCAGCAAGTTTAGAACAGATACAGGGATAACTGCAAGTGATAACCAATAAATTGGTTGACTCTCCAATATGGCCTTCAATAGAGTAAAACACCCTCCAATGGAGAGCCACCTGTAGCACCAATTACTAATCCTTTTTTCAACTTTCTTGATTAACCAACCCCAATATTCATTGCGTTGAAATCTAGATTTAATATAAAAACCCAGGTATTTAAATCCCAGCTCCAAATATATGAAAGTGTAAGAAAAAACCACCTTGAAAGGTAGTAGCTCCAAGTCTAAGAGTCCATCCTTATGAAAAGTGGATTTTGTAGCATTTATAGCTAAACCCAATGATGAGCAAAATCATTTCAAGATCTTGTCAATTTCCCATCATTCCTGCATATTTGCATTGGTCATAATGACCACATCGTCAACAAAAAGAATGTGCAAGATCCTCATAATTTGTGATACTTTTATAACAATCAATAACCCTGCATTTTGGCTATCTTTTAAAAGTAAACTCAAAGCTTCCATAACAAGGATAAAAAGGAGAGGCGATAGCGGACAACCTTGTCTGATACCTCATTCACTTTTAAAAAACTTTGAAGCCTCCCCATTGACTAGAATTGAATATGTAGTGGAGACAACACATCCCATAATCCATTTTTTCATATTCTGTCCAAGCCCAATCTGTAGAAGAATCAAACAGAGCAGATCCCATTTTATACAATCATAAGCTTTTTGCAGGTCCAATTTTAACACTAGAGACTTAGTATTTTTCTTCTTAATAGTATGTATTCATTCATGCACAATGCCAATGGCATCCTAAATATCCCTTCCTTGGAGAAAACTCAGTTGGTCGTCCAAGAGCGATCTCGATAAAATAGGCTTTATTCTATCCGCTATAATCTTTGATATAATTTTGTAGCATAGATTACAAAGTGATATCGGTCTAAAATCCCCAAAAAAATAAATCAAAAAATTTCTTGAAGAATTCCACAGTCCAACCATTCGGGCCAGGACTCTTGTCAACTTTGAAGTTTTTTAATACCTTAATTATTTCCTCTTTTTCAATAGGCTTATAAAGGTTTTCAGCTTCTGTGGTATCCACCATACAGTGATATAAAGAAACCACTTTTACCTGATCGGTAGTCGAGACCCCATTCTGTAGATTATAATTTTTTTTCAAGTGATTCAGTGTCGCATCTTTAATGTTTTCCTATCCTCTGTAGACCTCCCCTGTATAACTTTTGATTTCCCAAACATGCTTATTGTTTCACCTGTAGCTAGCATAGTTGTGAAAAAAATTACTATTTAGGTCACCACTCTTCAACCAAGTCGCTCGACTTCGCTGGCGCCAAAGCTCCTCTGATTCTTTTAGCAATAGATTCCTTTCAACTTCCAAATCTAATAATGTCACATCCATCATAGAGCTACATAAACCCTCCTCCAAATGATTTGTCCTGTAGGAAATCTCTTGATCTAGACTCTCAAGTCTAGGAAACTTTTTCTTTTTTGTTCCTTTTGCCATCTTTTTGTAATAATTTTCAGATCTTTAAGTTTCCACACTAGTCGTTTTTGCTTGCCAATTTATAACAAGTACTTAGGATCTTTCCATAAGTCTGTCACCATTAAGATGAACTCCTTTTCATTTTGCCACACAGGATTGAACTTAAACAGGTAAGATTTGAATAAGGGAGGAAGATCCAGTTGTAAAAGAATCGGCGCATGGTCAGAGACATATGGGTATTCTACCTAGGCTCTAAAGATACCAACTGATTCAACAAGATCTTCAGAAATGAAGGATCTGTCAAGTCGTTTAGCTATGTAATTATTTCCTTGACGGTCGTTTCTCCAAGTAGGTACTAATTTCCCAGGCACAATGTCAACCAGTTTGTTTCTTAGGAAGAAGGATTTGAAAAAGTTTTCCAATGGTCCCAATAAAGTTGATCCACCCCAAATTTCATTAGTAGAAAGAGTCATATTTAGATCACCTGCTAAAATAAATCCTTTTATATTCAGAAGTCCAGATAAATCCAAGTTCTCCCAGAACTGTTTGTGATCCAAGCACGACCTATATACATTTAATAGATTAAGTTGTATTCCACTTTCTAAGAAATATCCTGTCAAAAAGATTCTGCCACAAGTGAGAAATGGAATCATATTGAAAAAGTTTGGGTCCCATGAAACCAGTATGCCACCAAAGTTGCCTACAAAATTAATTGCACAGGATAACCACCTTGGTCTAATGGGATGAAAAAAGGAACGAGCCTTTTTTGAATGAACCAAAGTCTCCTGCAAAAAAACAATGTTTGGTCTAGTCTTTTCCAAAGTACTTCTCACCGAGGCTAATTTCAGGGTGCCCCCAGTCCCCCTTAGGTTTAGTGAAAGAAGTAAAATTACTTCGATCGAGCGTGGGCCTTCATCACTCTAAGGGCCCCACCTTCGGTGGTTGGTTGAGGAACGATGGAATCTGTTGATACCAAGGTCGACTTTTTTCAGGTGCTTCTTGTTTTTATCGGGGACAATTCAATACCCATACATCTAGACCAACCATATTCCTTTTCGGCCTTTACATCAGTTGAATTTGAACAATCGACTTCCCCACTCCCGGTGTCACTTCTATAAATTGATTTTCCCTGAAACACAGGTAGTTGCACAGTAGATTCCTTATCACAGATGAAAGGAATAAGGGAATCTAGTACTGGAGACAAAGTAGAATCACCTTCATCAGATTCTCTATAGCCAGGTAGATCTGTCGAAAAACTTAACCCCGTAGGATTCAACTGCTATAAACAGTTTTCATCCGATTGAGGGGAAAGATCAAGTGAAGGACTTTTGCTCGGAATCAATTCAGTTGTCAAGTTCTATCTATCAGAAGAGATCATCGTATCCAATCCCAACCCACCTAGTGATTGTAATGTAGAGGAAACTGGACAACCAGTAGTAACACCAGGACAACCTAAAGTTTCTTTGACTATAGAAGGCCGAGGGAAGATATTTGTGTGTAGCTTCTTTAAACTCTCAGAAGAATTAAGAAACTCTCTTTCCCAAAGAGTCAAAGAATTAAAAAAAACTGGGTAGAAAGTATGTAACTTACCCGAGACAGTCATTATTGTCCACTGGGGAAAAAGCAAGATTATCTACAAGTGTCTCACCCAAACCGTAAAATCCCATCTCCATGGACAAATCTGGTTCACAGTAGTTAGGTTCAGTCTCCTCCTGTAGAATATCCTCAAGTTCAAATCCTTTACAATCCCTCCTGAGATGTTTTGTACTTCTACAGATACTGCAGCAGAACGAAATGCCGAGATAGTCTAAATTTTGGAGAAAATGTTTCCCACGCCATTCAATATCTAGAGTTTCTGGCAGCCCCTGATGAATATCGATCTCAACCAGTACTTGCCAACTTTCCTAGCATAAGCAGTAAGTACTTCTCTGTCTACAAGTGAATTTCCAATTGTCGAAAGTGCTCCCTCATTCAACATAAACAGTGGAAGCCCTAGTAACAAAACCCAGAAGTGCCTTAATGAAAATTATTGTGTTTCAGGGTTAAACACTATCCTCCAGCATTTAAGCATGAGACTATTCATGTCGTTTACCCAAACTCCATCTAGTAGAGTATTCACATCTTCAAGGCTATTGCAAAGAAAGCCTAACCATCCTTTTGTCAAAAAATAGGTCTCCGAAATATAGCCTAGTACATGTAACCAAATGTGTTCTATCTAACTGGTTAACTTCTCTGCGTTCATATTGTTATAAGAAAATCTACCTACTATACCACAAAGTGCCATCTGGCAGGTATCTTCTAGTCCAATGTTGGAACCTAGGAATGTGTTCTATCCAACTGGTTAACTTCTCTGCGTTCATATTGTTATAAGAAAATCTGTCTACTATACCACAAAGTGCCATCCGACAGGTATCTTCTAGTTCAATGTCGGATCCTAGGACCATTTTCCTGTATGACTTCTTTGTTGTCCATTGTTTGTGACCCTTCCAAAAAGTGGCCTTACCTTTTGGTTTAGTACTCGGGATCCCCAAGGTGCTATTAACTTCTACTCTACATTGTGAAGAGACCAACGGGATAATTCTACCATCCTGTGTGAACTTCACGCAGGGCTTTAAGACTGTTTCCATAGAGGGTTCATAGCCATAATCTAATGGGGGACCTTTACTCTGAGAAAATGGCTTTTCCACAGTTCCAGAGTGTGTTTTGGGACTAGGAAAATGAAAGAGTGTATTATCCCCACCCGTATATCCCTGCTGTCTCTCATCTGCCACTTGCCAGAGTACTTCTGCTGGCTCACTTAATAACTCATTTACCTCAGAATTAATTCTTTATAAATGGCTAAGTTCCATAATCCTCCACTTGGACTCCACTAAACACAAATGCTTTGATCAAAGGCTAAGGACCCACCCCGAAAACCAAGGAGGATAACGTATTTTTGGTAAATATGGAGAAAAATCAATACCTTAGCCACCTGGAAAGCACTATCCCAACCCCGAGAAAACCACACTTATGGTCCCCAGAGGGTTAGTAATGCGATACAGTGAAGTATTGGAATTAATTAAAGGTTAGGTAAGGTTGCTCAGGAGGAACCTGCAATGGCGAAATTTTTTGAATTTTCTTCTGGTGGGAAAGTCGACTACCATCATTATTTTTTAGTTTTATGATCCAGGAGAATCCGTAACATTGGAAGAGTGAACTACTGGTACCAGTCACTGGAGGAAGGTGCACTAATGGAAGAGGTTTGACTACTTCTGTGAATGGTTTTTAAGGTGGTATCGAGGAGTACTTTTCTCCTTTTTCCTTTTTCTCCTTCAATTTCGGTGTTGGTCGGTGAATCAGGTTCCTCAGGTGGCCTCACCAGACCAGATCTTTTAGGAGTCGCCTTCTATGTTTTTTTGGTTTGCTCCAGTCTTGTACTACTAAACCTTAGTCTTTAGTCACACTGTAACCGACCCACTTCTACTGCCATGGACAGTTTTCCTTTTGTATTCTAGTTACTGTCGGTCTTCTCACAACCATTGTCTGTTTTATTTGGGGTTATTACTTTCTCCACTTCGTGGGGTTCTGTTCCCTTCTTAGTGGACCTTCACTTCCTTTTCCGAGTCCTTGGGTGGATCAACCTCTCATTCTCTGAAGCCTTGGCAATTCCACCTTTTCCAATCCTGAGCTTGTATTTGGAAGGTGTATTCGAGTATTCTCGGAGGTTTAATCACTGCTTTTTCACTCATGGATTTTGGGATGAACGTTGAAATCCTTGAAGAAATCAACTCACTAATGGACCCATTAGATGAAGCTGAGTGGTCCAAGGCAGACACGGCAGTAACTTCCCTTTTCTCTCGACTGACAGCCACACTATCCTCTCCTACTGACACTCCTACTGTCTTCATAGGTCCTCATTCATACCTCGCCCTGCTACCTTCATTACTCACAAACCTTCCAGCATCCACCTTACCAACTCATCCCTCACAGAACTCTAGACATCCATTTCAGGACTCACACCTTAGAAGGGGTGTCATGCAGAATACATCCTTTGACAGAAAAGACCACTCTCCTCCAAAAACAAGTCAGACTGGAATCCTGAAAAGTGTCTCGAAACCAAATAAAAGAGTTAGGAAGATGGTATTAGGTGACGATATTGGACTTGAAGAAACTTGTGATTGGGCACTTTGTGGAATGGTCGGCCGACTAGCTTACTCCTATCTAGCAGACCAATCCATTGCAGATTGGGTTCTTCGGAACTAGGTCCCTATCCTTGGATATGCACCTGAGATTCTCCCACTTACAAAAGGTTGGCTCGGCTTTGTCTACAACTCACCAGAGGATGTCTCTCTTCTACTAAACAAGTTTTGGGTTCTAGGTAGGAGTAGTCTCATGCTAAAAAGGTGGAGAGTGGATTTTGACCCATTAATTGAACATTTCCAGCACAAACATCTCTGGGTACTCCTACCAGGACTGCCAATACAATTCTAGAATGAAGGGGCAATCAAGGCAATAGGAAATGCTTTAGGGCATTTCATTTCTCTGGATCCACTGAATTTTACAAAATCCTTCAGAAAAATGGGTAGAGTATTAGTGGAAATAGATATTCATGAGGGACTCTCGGAAATTTTGGATATCGAGTGGCGAGGGAGACACACCAAACAAAGATTAGACTACCAGGGTATCCCTTTCAGATGCAACTGGTGCCATTGTATAGGTCACCTCCGTAGGGACTGCAATGGTAAGGTCAGTGAGGATAAATCTGAGGACTCCATGGTTCAGGAAGATCCACCAAAATATATGATGGAAGGGGATTCACTGGGTGATTTTCCTGTATACATACCTTTAGATACAAGTACAACAGACGAGAACTCAGACTCACTGACAAGTAAGTTACGACACTACTGTCCTTCACTTTTTTCTTATTTATCCCTGTGGGAAAGACAAGCTCTAAATAACTCGGGCCGACTGTCTCGTACAAAGTCTAAGAAAACTGCACAAACAGGTAGAGTTCATAAGACATCTGCTACAAGTAGACCTACTCCAAACACTAAACCTACTGTGGATTTGCTTCCTGCATTGACTACAGAACTTACTACTATCACAGGTGCATGTCCGACTTCCCTTCTCCCCTCCTCCTCCACTCGGCCTCCTCTCGACCCTCCAACTTTTCCAGTTTTCAATCTGTCTACGCATCCTGACACCTATCCTTGGCCATCTTACCACCTAACTCAGCCACAAAACCTACCTTTGACAGCTTCACTGATCCCGGAACCTACTCTCACTACCTCTCACCCAGAACTTTCACTATCTCCCATTGAGACAGGATTTAGGGAATCTTAAGAGACTGTAAGTTACCTATCTTTGATCCTCGACTCCCTTATACCTACCTGTAATGTTACTGAAGTAGCCACTCCTCTTCCTACTTATTTGGGAAAAAATATTATTGATCCTTCGGGTTTCTCGGAAGCAACTAGCTCCCAAGCTACTACATCGACAACTGGAAAAAACTTTGCGTGGTTGAGAGGTATAGCTCAGGAACTGTCACCTATTAAAACTAGAAGCAGCCGGAAAAAAATTTCCCAATCCACTGTTCAAACCACAGAGACTACTACCTCTTCCACTGACCTAGGGCATCTTAGAGCATTGAAAGCCTTGGCCAGGTCTAAATAATGTTATTTCTCTCCCTGAATGTTAGAGGGATTGGGGGCACCCTCAAAGCTGCCTCCTTCAAACGATTATTAGACCAATCGTCTCCCGAGATTGTCTTTCTTCAAGAAACTCTGGTTTCCACTCAGAAGGCCGGAGACTTCTTTCTTATATTTCGTCCCTCCTGGGCTATTTGCGCTATAAATTCTGTGGGTTCTTTTGGTAGCCTTCTAGTTGCTTGGGACACCAGATTCTTTGAACTGTCACCTTTTCTCACAGTGGGAGGAATCTTGCTAACTAGAAGGAGTCTCCTAAATAATCGAGCGATTACCCTATTGAATATATATGGTCCTTGCTCTGCCCAGAAGTATTTCTGGAAAACATTGGAGGATAGTGGGATATTGTCGATTAAAAATTTAATCTTGGTAGGTGACTTAAATATAATTCTTAATTCTGATGAAGCTTGGGGAGGGGCACATGCTGGTATAAATGACTTTTATAGAGACCTTTTCTCCTCCAAAAATCTCATTGACATTAAGCCTCCTAAACTGATGCTGACTTGGAGGAATGGGTGTACAGGACAAAATTCAATTGCTAGACGGCTGGACAGAGTGTTGGTTGTTGAAGAACTTTTAACAAAGGTCGGCTTCTACAGGACATGGGTCGAATTCCCACTTTTCTCCGACCATGCGCCCATCTGTCTCCAATTAGATTTAAAACCTGTTTTCAAAAACTATCTGTTCAAATTCAACGCCCATTGGCTAGAAGATACAACATTTGTGGATCTGGTTGAAAAAATTTGGAATGATCCAGGTTTCGTTTCTAAAGGCAATGCACAACGAAGACTCATTTGGAAATTACATACACTTAAACTTCAAACAAAGATCTGGTATAAGAAAAAAAACAAAAGAAACAAAGCCAGATTAACAGAGCTGGATGATGATATAAAAGTATTTATAAATTTGTTGACAAGTGACACCTTGAACAAAGTGGCTGAGTCTTCACTGAGGCGGCTTGAAGTGGAAAGAAACACACTGCTTCTACAGGAAGAAAATAAATGGAGATTACATAGCAAAGCTACCTGGTTAGCTAGTGGCGACTCCAATACAAAATTTTTCCATAACTTCGCTTCACATAACCAAGTCAAAAAATTCATTTGGGACATGAAGGGAGCAAATGGAAACCCGGTCAATGAGGATTCTTATTAAAGAAAGAAGCTGTTACATATTACAAAAATTTATTCAAAGAATCAATCTGCCACAATACGGCTGAGCAATATACATTGATCGAACACTTTCCACAGATGATTGATGAAGAAAAATCTAGAATTTTATTCAGAATGGTTACTATGGAAGAGATGAAAGCCATGCTCTTTCATTTCAAGAAGGAAAAAACTCTGGGTCCAGATGGGTGGACCGCAGAATTCTTCACCTTTTTTTTTTTATCTAGTCAGGGAGGATCTACTAGCGATGGTCGAAGACTCTAGATTATTGGGCTCTATTACAGGAGGCCTAAATTCAACCTTTCTCACATTGATCCCTAAGGCGAATAAACCTACTTCTTTCGAGGACTTTCATCCTATCTCCCTTTGCAATTTATGCTATAAAATTATTTCAAAAATTATAGCGAATCGAATCAAACCTTTTCCCTCTGCTACTATCTCTCATGAACAGATGGGTTTCCTCAAAGGCAGACATATTCAGGATGCAATCAGTACAGCCCATGAGACTTTACACAGCATAAAAAAAACAAGCTAAAAGCACTGATCCTTAAAATGGATTTAAGGAAAGATTTTGATTGCATTGACTGGGACCTTCTTAGAATGATCCTCCAAAAGGTTGGACTGGGGCTTCATTTGACAAATTGGATTATGTATTATGTCACTTCGTCTACTTTCGTTGTTCTAATCAATGGAGAAGCTACTGAATTCTTCAGAAGTGGAAGGGGAGTCAGACAGGGCTGTCCATTATCCCCACT
>ML780136.1:390408-408866 GCA_009831015.1 Picea engelmannii | reverse complement strand
ACTAATAAATTCATGCCAATATCAATGTAAACTCAATAATCATAGACCTTTAGGAAGATGAAGTTTCTATCATATATCTTGTGGGAGGGAAGTTTCAGGACCTACACCAGCAAGTGCATGAGACCCCCTCCGCCCAGCTACCCTCTTTGGATTTGAACATATGACCTCTTAAGAGGAAGCACATGTTCTTAACCAGTAAACCTATTCAATACTATTTTGACCTAATAAATTTATCAGTATAAACTCAATAATCATAAAACTTTCGAAAGATAAAATTTCGATCATATACCTTGTGAGAAGGGAAGTTTCAGGACCTACACCAACAATATCATCCCGGAGAGCAGAGTGACGAAGGTGGTCACGGTATATTGCCCGGTAAGCAGACTCGCGAAGGTATGCATTGTAGTCAGACGCAAAAGAACGCCCTGGATTTTGCGGTGGTAATACATCCCTGCATTGCAATCAATTCTTTATAAAGTCTGAATAAAAAGTTTTTCAATGTATATTTTTATTAGACTACACCAATATTAGAACTACTCAATAAATCTTATGTTAAAATGGAACAACTCAAGGTTCGTGGTTAGTGTCCGTATTCCTTGCTTACAGTTACATGAAAACAAACGAACACAATGGGAAAAATCATGTACAATACAGATTGAAAAATCATATATACAATAAGATCATATACAATACTGAATTATTATTATAAATAGAAGAAGGAAATGGAAGTTATATGACCTAAGACCATCGCGACCAACAGTGACGAAAAGCTGTAATGCCTCGTCAACTACCCAATCCGTTGCCTGCAAAGATTGGAAATCCAATCATGTTTATTCATCATATTAACTCTCATGAACAATAAAATTTAGAAGTGCAGCCATCATGTTTATTCATCATATTAACTCTCTTGAACAATAAATCTTAGAAGTGCAGCCATCAGAAGTAGACAG
The DNA here is from genome assembly GCA_009831015.1 of Picea engelmannii. NCBI lineage: Eukaryota > Viridiplantae > Streptophyta > Pinopsida > Pinales > Pinaceae > Picea > Picea engelmannii. The sequence goes on along the minus strand of ML780136.1, from coordinate 407,916 downwards.
ACATTAACAGGATAGACGCCGAGGAAAACAAGTAAAATTATCATCCAAAATGTTTGGCAAAAAATGAACGAGAGAAATATCTAAAATGAGAAGCAGAGAATACAGAGAAAGAGCAGAGCAGAAATAGTATTCAGTATATTAGGTATATTAGGAAAAGAGTACCCTGAGAAAAGGGAAAATAGCTGAGCTAAATAGGCTCAAGCAAATCAAGAAAATCAAGAAATGATAGTACAGTTGGCCAGGATAGATGGCAGTGTACAGCCAGACTGTTGATGATGCCCAAGTGTTGTCTCTGAAAATCAAAAACAAATTTTCCCAATGGCTTTGTGAAGATATCTGCGAGCTGATCTCGAGAGCCACAAAATTGAAGTGCTATGTCACCATTATTGACTAGCTCGCGGATGAAGTGAAAGCGAGTGTCAATGTGTTTTCTTTTCTTGTGAAACACATGATTTTTTAATAGAGCAATTGCTGAGGTGTTGTCAAAGAAGATAGGAGTTGGATCATTTTCTGTATGTGACATATCTTTCAATATTCTTCTCAGCGACACAGCTTGACAGGAAGCTGAGGTAGCAGCGACATACTCTGCCTCTGCAGAAGATATTGATACAATTGACTGCTTCTTTGATGCCCATGAAATCAGGTTCGTGCCCAGGTGAAAAACATGTCATGAGGTGCTTTTCCTGTCATCTAGGTTGCTTGCAAAATCACTATCTGTGTAACTAGAGGGACGATTAACATCAAATTGAGTGTACCATAAGCCAAAATTGAGAGTTCCTGCAACATATCTCAGAATCCGTTTTGCCATCTTCCAGTGAGAATCTTTGGGGGATTCCATGTATCTGGAAACAAGGTTGGTTGCATACATAATATCAGGACTAGTTGTTGTAAGATACAACAAATTGCCTACTAAACTTTTGTATAGGGTAGGGTCCACTGCAGGGCCTTCATCTTTCTTGCTCAATTTTGTGCCTAGGGGTATAGGGGTTTCTGCTGGATTGCATTCTTTCATGCAAAATCTTTTGATGATGTTTGATGCATACTTTTTCTGACAGACAAAAATTCCTTTGGTTGATTGATCAACCTCAATCCCCAAAAAATATTTCATTATGCCAAGATCTGTCATCTCAAACTCAGATTGCATGGCATGTTTAAACTGGTTAACTCAAGATTTCCAGTATATATCATGTCATCAACATATAAACATACAATCAAAATTTTACCGTGTTGATCTGTTTTGATGTAAAGAGTTGGCTCATTTTGGCATCTGCTAAAACCACTTTTGATCAGGTAAGTGTCAATTTTGATGTACCAAGCTCTTGGAGCTTGCTTTAAGCCATACAAGGCTTTCTTCAACCGATATAATTTGGCTGGTTGCTCTTGGACTTCAAATCTAGGTGGCTGATCGACATAAACTTCTTCTTCTAAGAAACCATTCAGGAAAGTTGACTTGACATCCATCTGGTATACTTGCCACTTGTGTTAGGCTGTTATGGCCAATAGAGTCCTTACAGTGTCTAATCTTGCTACTGGAACAAAAGTTTCACCATAATCAGTACCTGGTTGTTGTGAGAATCCTTTGGCAACAAGTCTTGCCTTCTGTTTTTCAATCTGCCCTTTTTCATTGAGTTTAGTTTTGTAAACCCATTTGACACCAATACTCTTCTTGTGTCTAGGAAAATCAATAAGATCCCATGTCTTGTTTTTTTCAATGGAGTCAATCTCTTGGTTCATGGCTTGAACCCAATGTGGCTCCTTAGCTGCTTCTTTAAAAGATGTAGGTTGACATGACATTAATGCAAAAAGATTGTGTTGTTCAATGTCATCCAACAGTTGATGGATTTCTCTCAAACTTCGAGTTCTCTGATTTTGAAGTTCAGAGGATGAGTCTCTGCTTGAAGTTGAGTTATCCTGAGAATTTTCAGGTTGTCCTTGTACCTACAATCTTGGAAGAGCAGGTTGAGGTATTGGTTGTCCTAAATTTTCTACGTTTTCAGCACTGGGCAGCAATGGATTTTGACTATCCATTTGCTGATTTTTAGATTTGTTCAAGAGTTGATTTTCTAGAAATTTTACATCTCTGCTGAGAATTAGTTTCTTTGAGATTGGATTGTAAATCCTGTAAGATTTAGATGTTTCACTGTATCTAGTAAAGATACATTTCTCACTTCTATCATCCAGTTTCTTCCTTAATTCGGAAGGTATGTGAGCATATGCTATGAATCTGAATGTCCTTAGATGAGAAACATTTAGCTTTGTCCCACTCCATGCTTCTTGAGGGACTTTCATCTTTAGATTGGTGGTTGGAGATCTATTCAAGAGATAAGTTAAGCATGCTGCTACTTCAGCCCAAAAAGTATTTGACAAACATTTCTCTTTGAGTAGGCTTCTTGCCATGTTCATTATTGTCTGGTTTTTCCTTTCAGCCACTCCAATATGTTGTGGAGTATACCTGGTTGTAGTTTGCATGATAATGCCTTGTGATTTGCAGAAATTTGCAAATTCGTTGGAGTTGTATTCTCCTCCTCCATCGAACCTGAGAGATTTTATATATTTGCCACTCTGTTTTTCATCTTCTGCTTTGAATTCTTTGAATTTTGCAAAAGTTTCAGACTTGTGTCTGAGAAAATAGATCCATATTTTCCTGCTAAAGTCATTAATAAACGTTAGAAAATAAAATCTACCACCTATTGACTCCGTTTGCATTGGTCCACATAGGTCAGTGTGAACAAGTTCGAGATGTTGTTTGGCTTGAGTGGAGGACTGTAGAAAACTAGTTCTCTTATGTTTTCCATGTATGCAAGACTCACATGGGGGATTTTTCTCTTTGAAGATAGGGAGACCTTTGACCATGGAGTGCTTATGTAAAAGACTTAGACTCTGAAAGGGTAGATGTCCAAATCTTGTATGCCAAACCATAGTTTCATTGGGGGTGGATGCACTTTGTGCATATGTTTGGATCAGATTTGAAGTTCTGAGGGTCAAGGGAAACATTCTATTCTGAGTCATGTGGATTTCAGAAATCAATTTTCTGTTGGGGGTTTTATCATATATCCTGCAAGATGATCCCTCAAAAAGTACATTATATCCATGTTCAATGAGTTGTCCTACACTTAGCCGATTATGTTTCAGATTTGGAACATGATAGACATTGTTTATGTCTTTCTTTACATTTTGTTTAGTAAGAATAGGTACAATTCCTTTTCCTTGAACTTTGACTAAGGAATCATTTCCAAGTGTAATATTAGATGAAATTGAAGAATCAATGCATGAAAGTAAATCTTCGTTACCTGTCATGTGATTGCTGCATCCATTGTCCAGCAACCAGAGATCTTTAGGTTGTTCTTTAGTCTTGTGACATGAGAGACATACCTTCTGAGGTTTCTCCTGTATGATTTGAGACATGTGCTCTGCCTGAGAGTTGATCTGCTTGCTTCTTCCTGCATTTAGATTCATAGTGCCCATACTTTTTGTAGTAATAGCATTGTATGCTTGATTTTCTATTTGATCTTCTCCCTTTACCTCTTTGAAGCTGGAAATTTTGATTCTGGTGTTATTGTCTGTGACCCTGAAAATTTTGATTCTGGTTTTGTTGTCTGTTACCTCCACTTGAGTGTTGGTTACTTGTAATGCTCCCTCGTCCTTGGTGACCTCTTCCTCTTCCTCTACTGAAGGAGAATTGAGTTTTGAAGGCATTGGCGATTGACTCATCTTTGAGATGTAGTATGGTCTCATGTGTCAATAGAGAGCCCATTAATTCATCTGTTGACAAATGTGACAGATCCTTGGATTCAAGGATTGTTGTAACGACCATTTCGAATTTCTTTGGTAAACTTCTGAGGACTTTCTCAACAATGCATTGATCAGGGATGGCTTCACCAGTTGATCTGATCTGGTTTACGATTCCCATGACTCTGGTCATAAATTGATCAACATTTTCAGACTCTGTCATGCTTAAAGTCTCGAATTGCATCCTCAAGGTCTGCAATTTGACTGTTTTGACCTTGTCATTTTTTTGGTAGGCTGATTTAAGGATGTCTCGGGCCTATTTTGAAGTAACAGGGCCTGTGACTTTTGAGAAAATCAAGTCATCCACTGAATTTAGAATTTAGAATTTGGCTTTATTCTCTATGTTCCTCTATGTTGCCTAAGCAGTTCTCTATTGGTTTGTCATGGCCGCAAGGTCTGCTGGATTTGGTTCAACATATTAAAGATCCATTGGATCCCAACACTCTTGTGCTTGCAAGAAGGATCTCATTCGAAGAGACCAAAACTCATAATTCTTTCCAAGAAGAATCGGACCTTGAGTTGGTCCTAAATTGCTAGATGTGGCCAACTTTAAAGAATTTAACACAATAACAAAAATGTTAGAAAATTTCGTGTTTACTTGTTTCCTGCGCGTAAAACTAGGTGTTTGAAGTTCTTTCAGTGACTTCGAACTGAAAAACACGGGGTAGACCACTTCTTTAGCTTCGATCTGGTTGGACTTGACTTATCTGAGCACAAGATCTGTTGACTCAAAGCTCTGAGCTCTGTTCTTTAGCAACTGTAACACTCCAGCAACTGTAGCACCTCTGATGGCGAAATAGGGCTTTCTGAGTTTACTCAAGAGCCAAAGAAGGTTTAGCTTCTCATATGACTGTGGGCGGAAAAACCAGGCGCTACGGGCTTTCACGTTTCGAGACTTCGCATTTTCGACGCTGAAGGTAGCAGTTCCTTCGAATAGCCGAAATGCGAAATTGCTTCAAGAATCAACGATCCTCGTTGATTTGAGATCAATGGCCACAGTTTATTTGGAATATCATGATCAATGATCTACAATCCTCCATGAATGGAGATCTAACGGTCCAGATCTATACTCGATCAACGACTCAGATTATTTCAAAATTTCACGTATCGAGAGTTCACGAGACTCTCGCCTCTGATTTCCCGGTAGCCGAAATCGTGATGGCACTTGCATCGGTGGTCCAGATCCTCCTATTATCTGACGATCCAGATCCTCCTATTATTTGACGGTCTAGATCCTTTCGGGATTTCGCGAATTGGGATTTCGCGACTCTTGAACTCTCGTCACGATGTTCTCCAAACCCTGAACAACAAAATACCGAAATTTTGACGGCACTTGGATCTACTACCACCTGCCCTCTGAGATGGAAAGTCTTGATTCTCTCATGAAATATTCTTTCCCTAGTATTCACCTTCGTTCTCCCCGTGCCAAAAATGTTGATGGCTTCTAAATCTTCACTACCTGTCACTCTAGATCCAACAGTTGAAGTGATTTCGTGATTTCGGGATTTCGCATATTGGGGTATGGAGTGTAGTCTCTTCTGCTCGTCCAACTCCCGATTCCCAATTTCGCAATAGCATCATATCGACGACTCGCGATCTTTCTTGATCCAACATCTCAGATCGAGTCGTGATTACGCGATTCGCGAATTCTCACCGCAATGTTCTCTGACCTTTACTCCCTGCGAGTCAGCGAAATGCTGAGATCTCGCCACGTGTCCTCCTTGATGGACGATCCCAACGATTTCAGGATTTCGTGACTTCGCAAGTCAAATTTTCTCCTGTGCGCTCCAGAGGACTAAGCCTCATTCACTTTCTCTCGGATCCGACGGCTATCGGTTGTCTGCGCTAAATATCACGGCTGAAAATCTTTTGCCTTTTCTGTGTGCTCCTCGTCCTTTCTGAACTCAATCGATGGCTCAGATCTGTTCGCAGGGATGATCTTATGGTTGCGTCTGCTTGTCCTTTGCTTCTTTAGCATGTTCTTTGTTGCTTCTGCAAAGAGTTTCTCTTGAAGAAGGAAATTCGTGAATCTTTCACAAATTTGAAAGAACTTCACGAATTCTTTAAAGAACTCACGAATCTTTAATTGTTTCTGCCCTTTGAAACTCTTCTTCGTGAATCTTTCACGAATATTTAAATGTTCATGATTCTTTATTGTTTCTGCCTTCTGCAATTTCTACTTCCTCACACTTTCTGTCTGCAACGATCTTTTGATCGGACTGACGGACTGCTCTCCAAGCTTTGTGAAGAAACTATGTCACGTGGTCTCGTTGATAGTTTAAGCTCTGCGCTTCTTAGGATCGGGCTGCTCTCCAGACTATGTGAAGAGGCTTATGTCTGAAGCTATGATACCATGATAAAATGAGAAGCAGAGAATACAGAGGAAGAGCAGAGCAGAAATAGTATTTAGTATATTAGGTATATTAGGAAAAGAGTACCCTGAGAAAAGGGAAAATAGCTGAGCTAAATAGGCTCAAGAAAATCAAGAACATCAAGAAATGATAGTACAACTGGCAGTGTACAGTAAGACTGTTGAGGTTACATTATATTTAACAAGAGAGAATAGATTACCCACCTCCAAAAACTGCACCGCCTCAGTGTTTGTGAGGCCTGTGATTTCAATAAACTGAGAAGTCTTGTTTTTGGTGTTTGCCATGGTTTTTCCTTGGAGAAAACTGTAACTATTTGCAGGGTGGAGGGATTGATAGGCTTCAAATACAAAGCATCCCCACATTTCTGTGTTCATTGGAACAGGTTAATATAGTATCAAAAGGAATCCCAAACCGTTATAACGGATTTCGGTACATAATGGTGTGACTCAGTTATGATACACAATTATTCCTAAAAGGTATTCATAGGTTTCAATACGTTGCTAATAAACTACAAATTATTTTAGTTCATGTTAGAACTCATTACCATCGATCTATTAAGCTTCTAGAACATCTTAGCCTTGAATTCAATCTTGACTATAATATCACATTTACATTTAAGTAAGTAAGAAGGGGTTGATATCCGTTGATGGATATATATCAACTACTTTCAACTTAAAATTCAAGTCAACCAATGATGAAAATTTTCATATTTTAAAATTTGTTTTATTTTAATTTTTATCTTTATTTTAATTTTTTCAACAAAATAAATTGTTCAAGGTTAAATAAATTAAATTTTCTTAATGAAAATTCAAGTAAAAAATGATTAAAATTTTCAATTTTTTTTAATTTAAATTTACCTTTTTTTAAATTTTTTTAACAAAATATATTGTTCAAGGTTAAATAGATTAAATGTGCTTAATGAAAAGAAAAATGGCTATCCATCGTTGTTACAATGGAAAATTATTGTTTTTGAATGTTTGGTATGTATGTTTTTTGAATGTTTGTTTATTGGCCACAACAATATTTATTGTTATTGTTTAATGGCATATTGTGCTAGTGTTTCTAACATTCTCTCATCATAATGAAGAGAAAAATTATTTTCTCTAATCAAGTGATACAATCCAAATTGATCAAAAGAGATGATTGAGATCGTGCTTCTCTGCCTAATTCACATGATCATGTCGCCAAATGGATACTCAATGGTAAGACAAGAACCTGGAGGTGCAAAGCCTGTATAACTTTGAAAGGAAGCAGAAAGGTTAATAATTTTTAACAGTCTCTAGGAAAGCTAATTACAAAAAGTTAGAAAGGAGAAGGGGGCAATGCATAGAGAACTAACTCAAAAAATGCAATCAAAGGACAAATGCAATCACAATAATCTATTGGATGCTCTTCATCCTCTCAAAAAACGCTCACATGACTTGGTTGTCATGATTAATGTATAGAGAAATGATTGGACAAATGCAATCCACAAGATGTTCCTTCATCCTCTCAGAATAATCTCACATGACTTGGTTGTCATGATTAAAATATATATAGTAATTGATCAGTGATGTCTATTTAGTTTTACAACAAGAACAAAAAAGACAAAAGCCCTAAAACCTTAAAAACTAAACCCTAAATCCAAAACAAATATAACACCAAATGTTTTGATTTTAATGAGGCCACATGAGATCATTGAATTCATGTGTAACTTCAAACCCTAAATCCAAAAGTATTCATTCATGAGGATCAGAAATTTATAGTGCTCGAAGTGCAAAGCATAGTAATTGCTCACTCTCTCCTTCATCCTCTTAAAATACTCTTGCATGACTTGGCTTACATGATATATATATATATATATATATATATATATATATATAGGCGAGTGATGTCCAGCTTGAGAACCTTAAAAGCTATTAAAAAGACAAAAACCCTAAAACCTTAAAAACTAAACCCTAAATCCGAGGCAATTGTCATACCAAAATTTTTGGTTTCAGTCAAGCCATGTGAGATCTCTGAACTAGTGTAGGGTTTCAAACCCTAAATCCAAAGAAAATGTCATACTAGAAGTTTTGGTTTCTGTGAGGCCACATGAGATCGTTGAACTCATGTATGGCTTCAAATTTAAGCGTTATGCCAATGCTTTGGTAAAAAGGAGTCTTAGCTCCTCCTTGGATGTAATTGTCGTTGATAAGTAGGATACACTTTTATCCTTGGTCTCTCTATGGATCTTAAACACATCCCTAGAGAGGATTTATATTCTCCAAGGATTCCATGATTAGTAAGCCATAAACACCCCCAAACTTCAGAACATCTTCTGAATTCCAAGCGAAGGAGGTTTTCCTCATAGTCTTGATCGCATCCATCGTCGACTAGTCCCTCTAATTGAATGTGAGAGATATCGAAGAGATAAATATCTATATTGATATCATGATGATCAATAGTTGATGCAACACCACATGAGTTGAGAGATTTTTGGGATTTTTTTTCCTATGAAATAAAAGAAATTTTTTCCACTCCTTGTCATGTCATATGCCAGGAAACTACACCCTACCACCCTTAATTGTTAAAAGTTAATAGATAAAAATTAAATGTTAAAAAGGTAGCTCTGATTTTTTCCATTCATCTCCATGCCAAGTCTCAACCACACTCGTGAAAATTGTGAAATGTAAAAAAATTAATGGTGAATAAGTAAATGTTAAAATTTAAGTAACCTTGGTTGGATTTGTAAAATTTGTGAGGAAATGAGAGACACTTCCACACTAAACCTAGCAGGGGAGAAGCACAATTTAATCAAGAATGTAAATGACAAAGTAATCACACATTACACAAAGATTTTTCCCTGGAAACTCAAACCAGGAAAACTGGCATTCCTTGAGCATTTTTCTCTCTTGTTGTCTTATTCAATCTGAATAAAAGGTTACATGTCTAACCTTGGTCCACACCTAAGACACAATCGACATCATACCCTCTTTATTGTGCAAGAACAACCCTGTAGCCAATCTGGCTTACATCTACATGACCAAGAACCTACAATTCATTTTCATATTTTCATATTAGCCTTTATGGTCTTTCAACACGCCTCTTTATAGGATTTATAACAGGAAAAACCCTAAAGACTTGGTGCCCAAAAATGGTTATAGATCCATGCAGATCATTGGCTACAAATCATGCAAATCTTGAGATTTTTTTACAATCGACTCCAAGTCGTATTACCATTTGACTACCAATCGACCTTCATTCAATCTTCAATTGGTCGCCACATGTCTGCCTATCGACCTCTTGTTGGTTGACCTCTTCGACTTGATGTCGATGCCTTTACCACGTCGAACTACCTCGAACTTCGACTTCGAATTTAACCAATCGAATCATCTCGACCTCTGACTTGTTATCAATCCACCTCGACTTCGACCATCAGTCGATTCACCTCGACTAGAATTTCACTGCAAAGAATATAACAACCCAATATTCTCCCACTTGTTCTCTTCTTTGCTGAAACAAGAGATTCCTAAAATTTCATTTACAAACCCAAGGAAATAATGCCCATTTCCTCTCTGCACCAATAAAACTTCACAACACTCACAGACTTGGTCAACAAGACCTCTGTTATGTTTTCCAACGTGTCTACTTTCTCCAATAACACCTTGTTAATTTCCACCATATCTCCTACTAAATGGTATTGTACATCAATGTGCTTAGTCTTCGAATGATAAGCAGGGTTCTTTGCTAGAAATATTTTTCTTTCATTGTCGCAACTTACCTTCATAGCTCTTTGCTCAAACCTAATTCTTGAACACATTGTTTGCAACCATGTCTCTTCTTTGCTTCCATGAGTTGAGACCATGTATTCAACTTATGTTGTTGACAAGGCTATGACCATCTATGGCTTACTCATTCAGCTTATTGCTCCACTAAACATCTTGAAGACATATCCGTTGGTCGACCTCTGTCAATCCAGATCTCTAGCCCAGTGGGCATTGACAAATCCATGTACATTTAATTTATGAAGAAGGGGTGGCAGTTGATCCTGATAAGATCAAATCCATTATGGATTGGCCTACCCCAAAGGACGTATATGATATCAGATCCTTTATGGGCCTAGCAAGGTACTATAGGAGGTTCATAAAAAGATTTTCCAGGATTGGTTGCCCAATTAATTCCCTTTAGAAAAAGGGAGTTAAATTCATTTGGACATCAAAATGTGAAGAAAGAATTCAAGAGATGAAATACCTTCTAACCAATGCGCATGTGTTGAAGATTGCAGACCCAAACAAGGAATTCCTTGTGTGTACAGATGTCTGCAAGGAAGGGCTCAGAGGAGTCCTTATGCAAGAAGGACATGTTATTTGCTACGAATCCAGGAAATTGAATGAGCATGAAGTCAACTATGTGACCTACAATGTGGAATTTGCTGCCATAGTACACGCTTTAAAAATGTAGAGGCATTCCCTCTTAGGTAGAATATTTTTGTTCATGACATACCATAGTGGGTTGAGATATTTGTTTGACCAACCAAAACTCAATGTTAGACAAGCTAGGTGGATGGCTCTCCTTAGTGAGTTTGACTTTGAAATAAAACATATCAAAGGAAAGGAGAATAGGGTGGTTGATGCCCTTAGTAGAAGTACGAAAGTGGTTCACTTAGCAATTGTAAGAGCCAGTGAATTAGACATCAAAGAGAGGGTCAAAGATGCACAAGAAACATATGCATTTTTCAAGACCATGACATCATACCTAAAGAAAGAGCCAGCAGGGCTGAAGTATGAAGGCTATCAGATGTTTAATGATGTCCTACTAATTTACAAAGGTAGATTGCATATTATGAATTGTGACGACTTGAAGAGGTTCATAATGGATGAACTACAAAAAATACCATATACGGGTCATCATGGTTATCAGAAAATGATTACGGCCACTAGGAGACTATTTTATTGGCTCGGAATGAAAAATGATATAGTTGATTACTTAGCTAAGTGTCTAGAATGTCAGCAAGTTAAGGCAAAGCACTGCCACCCACAGGGTTGTTGCAACCTCTACCAATTACAGAATGGAAATGGGAAACCATCTCCATGGATTTCATCACAGGATTACCAAAATCAACCAAAAAGAACGATGCCATCACGGTAGTTGTGGACAAACTAAGCAAGGCTGCTCACTTCATTATCGTCAAGTCAACTTGCAAGGCAATATATATTGCCATTATTTTCATGAAAGAGATATTTAAACTGCATGGCATGCCTAAGGAAATTATATTCGACAAAGACACAAAATTTACTTCAAACTTTTGGAAATATTTGTTTGTTGGTTTCAAAACAAAAATGCTATTTAGTATAGCCTATCACCCTCAAACTGATGGAGGAATAGAGAGGGTAAACGAAGTAATAGAGTATATGTTAAGGATGAATGTAATGCATCATCCTAAGAAGTGGGAAGACTACCTACCACTGGTATAGTTTTCCTACAACAATGGCTATCAAGAGTCATTAAAAATGAGCCCTTTTAAAGCCCTCTATGGAAGGCAATGCAATATTCCAATTAGTTGGAATAACCCAGTGGACAGAATCACAATCAGGCCAGACATTCTAAAGGAAATAGAACAACAAGTAATTCAAATTAGAAAGAATCTGAAAATAGTCCAAGATAGACAGAAGAGCTATGCAGAGAGAAAAAGAACTCCTAGAGAATTCAAAGGAGGGGATCATGTGTATCTCTGAGTTAGACCCAGGAAAATCTCTTTGAGGATGGGAGCTTGTGCCAAACTAGCACCTCGGTATTGTGGACCCTTTGAAATTTTGGATAGAGTGGGACCTGTAGCCTATAGGCTAGCACTCCCACCCACAGTGAAGGCACATGATGTTTTCCATGTTTCGTTATTAAACAAATATGTACATGATTCTAATCATATTATTGACTGGTCTGTGATTCAAGTGGAAGCAGAGGGAGAATTCCTGCGAGAACCTCAATGCATAATAGACATGAAGGAGACCCCACTCAGGAAAAGAACCATTGCACAGGTCAACGTGCAGTGGAAACACTTTGGCCTAGATGGGGCGACATGGGAAATGGAGGATGCCATGAGACATGAATATCCATTTTTGTTTACTTATATACAAATAGAGCACATCGGCAGATAGAACATCAAGGACGGTGTTCCTTTAAGGGGAGGGGATTGTAATACCCATGTTTCCCCAATCTATAAATATAGCTATAACTAGCCAAGAGACTATGGCAGACAAAATGTGTGTGAATGTCTGATTTGATGAACCTTTGTATAAAAGGTCAATGCATGTATTTTCTGTTATTAATAGAAAATGGATAAGTGTTGCATAATTGTTGAAAGGGCGGCTTATCAATATAAACCATGGATTCTATGAGAGAGATGGTGAGGGGAACCAGAAATGGTTGAGATGACCCCCACCAAACCAGTACCTTACTGGATTTAATGACTAAGAACAATCCTCTGACCCAGATATGAATTACCAATCAGAGTGGTAGTTGGAAGAGTCCTCCTCAAGAGTTAATGAGGAGATGGGTCAGAGTACCCATCTGTAATACTTTCAGACCCTACCATGAGCTGGGGATTCAGACCCACGTAACCTTGTTGAGAAAGGAAAGAAAGAGGAGATCTACAAAGAGAGCAGTGTGGGAAAAGAGCGATCTCAAGAAGAGAAAAGAGATTTTGGCAGCTCTTTGGTTCAAGAAAGAACTAGGAAATAAGATTGTTCTTGACGTAAGAAGTTGGGGGCAAGGTTTTTGTTACAAGATGATAAACAAGGTTGGTGAGTGACCGTGGAAGCACTCGGGTAGACCTCCTTGCTTGGTATAAAGAAATTTTTTTTCTAAGTTTCTGTGGGAGGAGGAGAGTAACCTCTGTCCCTAACCGTCGTGGAGTAAGAAGAAAGAGTCTCTCTCAGAGCATCATGGTCTAGCTCAGGGGTGGCTAGTGGTAAATCCGTTAGGAGTGGTTGTGCCTATGGTTGGCTGGAAACAAGCACCCCTTTCAGCATTCGCTTCATGAACTCTGGTTTCCTGGTAAGTATCTTCATACTCTATGTAATGAAATGGATGTCGTGATTGAATATATTCATATGTATAGGACTAAGTTCTGTGTTGAATGGTTAAGTTATAAATATGCATTATCTCTTTGTAAATTCATGCTTTTAAATGGACGTATACTTGACTCAGTTGAGCAGTTAAAGAGTTGTAAGATGTAAGCCTATAATAGTGTCGAGGAAAGATTTATTGGAATGTTTAAGTCATGTCAGTCTCTAAAATCTACCCTCATGGGAATTTCAAGTTCAAACCCTGTGGAAGGAGGATGCATCCTTCAGATCCTTCACCCACATGATCGAGGGCTCATGCCCATGTCATTAACCCATTTATGGCTAAAGAAATTAGTGTGTATCCCACAAGAGTTTCCAAATGACCCATGTGACCAAGGTTTGGGAACCCTGCGCTAGGCCTGAAATAAGTTAAGCCTTCTAGCTTTGAAACTCCAGAGTGCTTCGACCCTACTGTTTATAAATTGGCCAAAGGAAACTGATAGTTACGGTTACCCACCAGGTTAACCTGCGCTTGGCGATTTCCTTATCCGAGACAGTTATACTTGCCCACCATTAAACCTTGATCCACTTTGTTATCGTGAAGTAATGCGAACCACCGATCTGAGAGTATTCAGGAGCCCCTTGGTCGTTGGATCCATGTCGAGGAAAATTCGGTAAAGTCCCACTCCGTAAGAATGAGGATGATATATCATCAAACCCCCCGAAACGTCGAAGCCACAAAGTGTTAAGAGCTATAGACCTAATGACCTATAACTCCAACGCAGGTGATTGAGGCTATGACCTCGCTCAATTCTTCAAGCGCTAACCTCCTATCGAGGATCAACGGTCGTGCTTGAATTGGCATGGATATTTACGATCAGGGGCAATTGTGGAATCCAAACTAGCACGACGTTTATCTCCTTTTCTGGTTTCCACAATAGAAATTGTTGGCTTGTGGTGGAATCGATGCCAACTGTTGATCTTGTTGAATCTACAAATCAACAGTCTAGGAGGATTGTGGAGCTTAAACCTACACAGATGTTAGTTCTACCCCCGATCTCCACAATTTCTCTCCATCGTAGATCTTACTGTGGAGCGAGTAGAAACCCCCGAACGTCGAAGTTATGAATTAACGTAAGTTGTAGATTCATGGATCTACATGGGCACACCTCGACCATGGGATCTAACAGGTATTGGAGGAACAACTGGCAGGAGATTTGGACTTCGGAGCTCCAGGAGGTTTGGCAAGTAGGTGAAGCTAGGAAACCCCAGAGGCTACTAGTCCTAAATTGACGTGGCACACCAACGTCACCAAGAGTGATGTGGACCCCTGTCCTATATGCCACATTTCACCCTGATCTGTGCTTCTCATAGACCCTAAATTCCATTAGAACGTGACATGTGTCACCTCCTGATAGGGACACATGTCACCCATGGCCTCTATCGTGTGTCATCCCCCTAGTGCACGAATGCTCGGCTAAAGGTTGGTGGATTACCCAAGACTTTGGGAGTTCATAACTCCAGAAGGAAGTATGGTTCAAGGCAAGGGAACCTCTGAACACCGTAGTTATGAGGCGATTGGAGTTGTAGATTCAATGACCCTTCAGGATTTCCATAACTATTGGATCTGGACTATATTTGGCACTTTGATGAAGTCCTACTCCAGGAGACAAGGAGTGTGGAGCGGGTAAACTCCTTGAATGTCGGAGCTGCTAATAAACGTGAACCGTAGATATAGAGACCCTTCGGGATCTATCATGACCGTTAGATCTCGACCATGGTCAGTCCAACATTGACCACTCTGGGATCAAGGAGAAATTCACACCACGAATTCCACGAACGCCGAAGTTATGAAGTAACAAATGTCGTAGATCCAGGGGTTATGTGGACACACCGTGATCGAAATATCAAAGGAATTGGAAGACGATTAGTCCAGGGTAACGTGGTATGCTGACATCACCTAGGGTGACGTGGACCCACATTTGATGTGCCATGTCTCACCTGGATTCGTACGTTTCACAGACCCTATAGGCCCGATAACACGTGGCACGTGTCACCCACTGAATGGGCCATGAGTCACCCCCCTTGGCACGTGTTCTCTTGGTTTATTGGTGGGTGGAGTAGTCAGGGCCCACCTTTCCTTACCTCCGCATATAATATGTCACCTCGTGCAAGGAGAACCCTTTGAGAGTCTGGGATTTTGGGACTCCAAAGGTTTGTGGTGTAGTGTCATAGATAAACCGAAAGACCCGAAGGCTGGAGCCACGTGGTGAGATTATGGGATCCTTCGAGAGTTCAATATTTCAGGACTCTGGGGAATGTGCACGTAGGATGAAAAAGAGGCATTTAGAGCCGAACATTGAACTCCCCTCTAGCCTGTGTGTTAAATAAGGAACAAGCCCTGCCATTGGATTTGACGGTGGATGGACTTCCACCATAGATGTAGAAATATGGATATGGTATGAATGAGATGGACCCACGTGGATAAAGCCGGAAGAGCTTCCAGAGGCAATAAATTTCAAACCATAACTCATATTTCAGTATGGTGGAAACCGTTAGAAATCTTGTGGCGAGCAGAAGTCGAGGGAGATCTCAGAATTAGGACTTGAGATAGTTAAGAAAAATGAATTATGATGCCCCATCACTTAAAAGAGTATTTAAGGGTCGGTTGTGTTGCACCCAATATCTCAGGGTACCAACTAAGGAGGCTCGATTGTACCCTTAGTCATACTACCTAATTACCTAGGTACTAGAGAGCATCTTCATGAGTGTTGTTCTCGATGGCACTATAGCAGTCAGGTGGTCGATCGACTGATCTAGAGATGGTTTCAGGAGACCTAGGGGACTCCCGATATACCTACCGGTATGTGGGAGTGATGGTCATGTACAAATTATGTCTAATGTGGTACTACTTGAGGGGTACCAACAAAGGTTAGAGAGGTTTCCAACAAGGTGAAACATTTTTTTTCTAGACAACCCAGTGAAATTGTCTGTATTTCCTGCATGTAGTCTTCCCCACCGTAGTTTTACCCTCTAAGTGAAAGATCTATGTGCTTTAAAGACATTAGCAGTACATGTCTCTACCCTGAAAAAACAATTTCCCATGGTTTCCGCAGAGGAAAGTGCTCTGATACCACTTGTTAGGTACCAAATCTATTATATTAAGCAGAAAATAGAAATACTACAAAAAGACTAGTGGAACAACAAAATGTAGAGAATCATTACCCCAAAATGACACCTTTACTGATGGAAAACAATGTTCACTTGCCTCTTCGAGGGGGAAACCTCCAACAGAACAACGCTCTATTACAATAATTCTCAAGACAAGCTTTCTCATGAGTTCTACTCCAAATTATACTAAATCTATATTCAAAAGAATAATCTAGAGGAAGATCTTTCTAGAAGAAAAAGATTCTATTGAGTCTTTTTACATTAGACTTGTTCACATTATTAACTAGGCCTTATTTATTAATATTGGTCTTTATTACATGGAAAAATATATTATTCTACCTACGTGAGGGATTAGAGAGGTTAGGTCCCTAACACCTTAGACCATTGAATCCCTACTCCTTGTTGTCAATCCAGAAAACTTATAAAATAGGGGGTTGTGTTGAAATTTTTCACATTCAATCACTGGAAACCCTGCTTCCTACTTCCAATTTAGGAAATTTCTACATAATCTTCAATACTAAGAATTTGAGCATTTTTTCAATGCAATATTATTCAGACAGGAGTATAACTCCCCATGAGTAGGAATAAAAAAGTGGTGCCACTAACACCCTTATTTGAGACCTATCTCAATAGACTCCTTGTGTCACACCGATTGCAGTGAACCCCCTCATCCATAATCTCTTTTTATGTGGATCCACTAGCCCCATTACCAATTGCCTATCTCAATAACTCCAAAAACCCACATTGATCACATTGGTACAACTCTCTAGTAAATATTTTTGTATGGACCCACCAGCCCCATTACATCACACCCATATCCCTATCCCCATCCTCCAATCACCTTTTCCTTGTGCACCCCATCCAAATGGTAATTCAAAACCAATATTATGACAATCGTGTTCCTACCTTGGAAAATCCATATGATGAATTGCAAAACAAATTTCATTACACTCAAGCTGTTATCGATCAAAACTTTGCTACAATTAATGACAATCTCAACAAAATGGACAATGTACTTGACCAAATATCCAAATTTATTGCTAAAATCCATAGCCACTCACTCTCAGGAACAACCCTTCCACCAAGAGGGAGTTGAATCATCACATTCCATGAGGTTTCACTCTAACCCCTTTGTTTGTGATTTGCACCTT
>ML780136.1:372924-383846 GCA_009831015.1 Picea engelmannii | reverse complement strand
AAAAGGGAGTAGTAGTCGGAATCCTCACTCGTTAAACGCCTCCAGATGTAACCCACTTGTGACTGAAACACGTGAAAGAGCATTTCTCCAGTTCTCAATAGTTGTGGAGTTGTAACGCGGTTGAGAGCCATACGCTCTCTTCTTTTCGAGGTTGCGTAGAGATCGAGCATAGACTCCTTCGCCCTGTGTCCACCGAAGATCAGCCGGCTTTTCATGGTGAAACACTGGAATAATAGGAGCCCCCGACTCCAACATGAACAGGAGCTCGTCTAAACACCAGTTTGAATCTGCATATGTGGGAGAAAAAATTGCAACATGGACAGAGGCGGTCGTAATAGCGCCTTTAATTTGACATGTCAAGTCTTCTCCCTCTTGTAGTTCCGGGTAGTCTAGAAAAACTCGCAGTCCATAGGAAATGAGGCGGCGGTATAGATGGCTGGCGAAGGTCTTCTTTACGTCTGGTTCTCTATGGGTTCTCTATGGCTGATGAACACGTCATAGCTGGTCTTTTTTACGTCTGGCTCTCTATGGCTGATGAACACGTCATAGCTGATATTGAGGTGGAAACCTTTAACTTTTATTTAAGTCTTGAACCCTAAAAATAGTTTGTACCTAGAAATTTGATATCTTTTAATGCTTGATAGATTGGGAGTTAAACGTATCTCGGAATGGCGTATCTAGGAATGGGAAAGGTATAGAAAAAATCTGATTGGATCAGGCATCAAACTTGTGGACAGGCAGAACGAATTAAAGTGGACTGGTGGATATTCTTCACCACTAATTTCAGTCAAAAATGTGTACAGAGCTCTTGCCAAAAAACCATGGAAATTCTCGAGTGGGGCTGGAGGAAAAAACTATGAAAATGGGATTGTCCACTGAAGATCAAGCTATTTGCATGGTTGTTGGTTGAAAATAAAATTTTAACATGGAAAAATCTGCAAAAAAAAGGTTGGAAGGGGCTAAGAATATGTTATCTGTGCAAAGGAAAGAGAGAATCGGGTAAACACCTTTTTGTAAACTATTCCTTTACAATAACAATTTGGGAAAAAGTTAAATATGCTCTAAAACTCACAGTTGGTTGGTTTGGCAATTCAATGAACGAATGCTTCGAAAACTAGGCAAAACATAACTATACTTTTCCAACTCTCCCGGCATATATTTGTTGGTTTTTTTGGCTTGATAGAAACAAGTCTATCTTTGAGTCTAGGACTCCCTCTATTCAGAGGATTGTGTATATATCTCTAGGGATTGTGGGCACTCATTGGAAAAACAAAAAAGTTTTAGTCCCTAGAATACCATCCTCTAAAACTCTTGAAGATAAAGTTATTGGGTGGTTCGATGGGGCAACGCAACAGAATGGCGAATTAAGTGGGGCAGGTGGAGTCTTAAAGATAAATGAGCACACAAAGTATAGATGGACCTTAAATTGTGGCCCTGGAACAAATTCTAGGGAAGAACTCATGGGAGCTTGGGCTACTCTAATTCTAGCATCTAGACTATCAACGACAGATATACATGTACTAGGGGACTCTAAAATAGTCATTGATTGGCTCAACAGGAAATGAGCTCTTCAAGTTGTAACTTTAGATGGCTGGAAGGATAGAATAATTGAACTTCTCACTCACTTCAGATTTATCTCTTGTGCACATATTTACATGGAAGAGAATCAAGAGGCGGACAGACTATCGAAACAGGCACTAAAAAATCTTCCAAGGAGAATTGCCTACAATCATTGGGAAGGTAGCCATGAGGGCCCTACTCTTTTTTAAAATATGTCTTAGTAAAGGGGGAACACTTTTTGTGTCAAAGTTTAATTTTGGAGGTCCCAGTAGAGAGAGATTTCTTCTCGGTAGGAAAGAACTATACTTGTTTGATAATAGTCCCACATGGTTGCATTGGCGAAGATGTTATTATGTAAGGATCATTGAATTTTTTTGTGTAGCAAGATTGTTCATTTTTGGTAAAGTCCTTGAAAAAAACAGAAATATGATGTAATGTCTGCCTTCAAAAAAAATTGATTTGAAAAAAAAAGAGTCAACATAATTTTTTTAATTTTTATTATTATTTTAATGTTTTATTTTTTTGTTTGTTAATTTGTGTGGGACCTGTTGGCACGCGATTAACCTGTGGCTTGAGAAACCGCGACTCAGGGGCATCTAAGCCGTCAAAATCACCTGGGGATCGCACTCGGCCTGAGCCACACCAACCCTTAACATGGTTGGATTTTTTTTGTCCCCGCAGGTTTCGAACAGGTGACTTTAACATCGCGGAGTGGCTTAACAACACACTCCATCACCGACTGTCCTACACCTCGGAGACTATTTTAATGTTTTATTATTATTATTATTATTATTATATATATAATGGAGCCCACATAAATTTTTTTATTTTATTTTAATGCATCACTTAACGTCTCTCCACACACACACACACACACACATATATATGGAGTCACATAATTTTTTTTTTATTATTTTATTGATATTTTGATGTTTTATTTTTATTTTAATGTATTATTTTACATGAACATCTCTCTCATAATGCATAATTATAGTTTTTTAATATTATTTTTTATAATTATAGTTTTTTAGCTTTTATATAATTAATTTCAATTTTCCTTTCCTTTTAATTTATTAGATTTTTTTTTAAGTTTTTATATGATAGGTTTCATTTTTTCTTTCAAAATATTAAACTAATTTAAATTAAGTTATGCATCTTATCCTTAATGGGTTGTGGAGTTATTAAGTTATTTAGAGTTTTTATTTCATCTTAAAAGTTGTTTTATATAATCAAAACCATTCTCACATTCATTCAACATTATTACAAGTTAAAATTAAGTTATGTTGAGTTCATTGTCAATAAAAGAATATCAACTAAAGCAGTAAATCATACCACCCAAACTACTTTGTGTAAAAGTTTGCAAGTATAAATCTTTATAATATTTTAACAATAAAACTAGCATATACCCAAAGTGAGGGAAGTTTTTTTTTTAAATTACACTGGGTTAGGTTGTTATTACTCACCTTCTTTCGATGCCATTTTTAAATTCCATATATTCCATGACAGAGGTCTTCCATTTATAGTTTAAAGTCCATATATTCCATGGCATAAGTCTTCTATTTATAGTTACCTAAATCCTTTTAAGCTTAAAAGAATCGACAACAATGAAACCATTTTATAGGTGGTGAAAAGAGACGAAAGGGTTTTTCCCAAAAATATTCTTGGTTAACATGCTTCAATGATGAAGCACTATGGTATCTTGTGATTAAACATCCAAGGATGCCCTTTCTTTCCAACAGAAAAATTTCTCAATTATATTAAAATATAATTTTCTTCACATAGCAAGGCTACAAAATCCCCTTCCTTCAAATAGATATCATGTATCTAGCTATGACCTATACCGCTTTATAGAAAGTAGGTGATCAAAGCCACAACATTGTTCTCAATGAGATATACAAGGAAATTAGAATCAAAAGTAGAGTGAGAAATATAGTCCAAAAAATAGTATTGTCAATCTGTTTACTGTATCTAATTCCCATAAGCAAAAGTGCAAATACTAATATAGATATAGGCCTCAAGATAACTTGGGAGGTGAATAGCTAGTAGAGATTTAGAGAGTGAGTGGGACCCTCATGTTCATCTAGCCAGTGATTATAAGAAAATAATCCAACTTGTTTCTGGAGAGCAATCTTTGAGAGGGCATCAACTTCCTTGTTGTACTCCCGCAAAGTGTGCTTGTAATTGATGTGCCTGAAGGATGTGTGCAACTATCTAACTATGTCCATCCAGCCTAAGAGTGAGGAGATCTAGAGTTTTTCTTTTTTGTTTAACCAGTCAATAACAATATTTGAATCCCAAATGATTTGTATATCCACAAAATTTAGTCTAGAAGCCAAATGGAGGGTTGCCCAAACCCCCAGTAATTCTGCCCTAGTATTGGTGCCAGGGCCACAATTGAAGGTCCAACGATAATATGATTTTTTTGATATCCTTAATAAGCTACCTGCACCGCTTTGAAGACCATCTCACTATGCAACACCATCAAACCAACCTGTAATCAGACCCTTTGTAATGTGTTCCTTTGTTTTTGGTTTGTTTATTTTTTTTCTCAGATGAACTGGCATTCCAATTTGTGTACATTCTATGAGTTTTATAGACTAATGTTGTTGGGGAGGGAACCCCATTTTCAAAGACTTTTTTATTTCTCTCCAACCTTACAAACCATCAAATAATTGATGGCAGAGAAAGATGTGATTGCTCCTTTTTTCCCTAGCTATCAAAACAGTCCAGCAGCGTAGTCCCATCCCAGACCGAAGTTAATTTTTGATCATTAGTAATCTGGTCCCAGACTTGTCTTGTAAATGGGCAATGGAAAAAGAGATGTGTCACTGTCTCCGCCTCCCTGGAGTAGAGCTGGAAAATGTTGGGTCCAATCCAGCCCTTTCTTTGCAAAGTGTCCCAATTGAGTATTATGTTTTCAATAGCAAGCCAAATGAATAGTCTAATTTTCTGTGGGATGTTCCAAGTCCAGAGTTTTCTCCTCCATCCAACCGTGGAGTGTAACTAGAGCATATAAATGATTGTTGTGTAGATATTGTGGACAGTGAGATGACTCGAGGAGTCACCCCCTGTCCACAAGAGCTTGTCCTCTTTATCGAGAAGTTGTATACCAATGCTCATGAGAGCCCTATAGTATTTGTCCCACTCCAAAGCCAAATCGGCTGGGAGGCCAATTTGAATGCTAGATTTTCAACAGTGTGAAATAGTCTCGTGCCTGGAAGTGTCTTTTACATGGAATAGATAACATATATGTAAGGAGTTTGATAAATTTATAAGTTGTGGTGATAAGTAGAAGGAAGCCCCCAATCTCAAAATGGGATCCTTGCCAATAATTATGGAATGTTTAGACCCCAGGTTCCATGAGAGCCAATGTGGAATTAAAAATGTCGATCTAACTAGATTTCTCCAAGTATGTGAGGCTGATCTTGTAGTGTTTGGAATTGATCTGAGCCATGTAGCCATCGAACAGAGTGGAAGGTACTTGTATTTTATAACAGTATGCTAGATCACATCTTTTGTTAACACATGCCACAATGTGTTAGCAACTAGAGATTTATTAAAGTGTAGAATATTCATGAGGCCCCAACCTCCCTTATGTTTTGGTTTGGAAAGTGTGTCACAACTACATAGATGGAGGCGATTTGAATCTCTGCAACCCGTCCAAAGGAAATTGTAGGATAATTTTCTGAGCTTATGAAGTATAGTGACAAGTATTGTTGTTAAGGTCATCCAGTAGACTGGTTGTCCTTCTAGAATGGCTTTGATGAGTGTATATCGACCTACCAAGGAGATCCAATGGTTACACCAGTTTCCAATTCTATTTTCCACATTAGCCACCAACCAATTCCAATCAACTATCCTGTAGGAGTCAACTTTTATATAATATCCAAGGTAGTTAAAACCTTCAGAGACATTCACAAAATTATGAGGAAAGAGTTCTTTAAGTTGTGTCAGTGACTGCTCTCGAATATTTTCATAATGAAAAGTCAATTTGGACTAGTTTATATGTAAACCAGACACACTACTGAAGGTCTGTAAAATGTTTTGAATTTCCTCCCATTCCTATATAGAGTCATTTTTAAAAATTAAGACGACATCAACAAATAACAAATGTAAAATCTTTACAATCCTGGAGAATTTTACTCATGTTAACTTTCCTTGCGACTAGCCAAGTTTTAGGAGAAAACTAAAACCTTCCATGACCAATATGAAGAGTAGAGGAGAGGGTGGGCAACCCTGTCTCAGACCTCTGCCACTATGGAATAAGGGAAAAGCTTCACCATTGACCAGAACAAAGAATATTGCACTCGAAATACAACCCATAATTCACTTGATGGAAGTCAAACTGAACCCTGATTGAACCAAAATCATCTGTAGGAAATCCCAATCAATGCAATCAAAGGCTTTTTTGAGGTAAATTTTTAGAATTAGTGCCTTTGTGTTTTTTTCCTTGATATTGTGAAGGCATTCATGTGTCGTGCCTATGGCGTCAAGTATATGTCTACCTTTTAATAAGCTCAGTTGTTCACTCGACAGGGATCTCGAGAGGACAAGCTTTAGACGATTCGTAATAATTTTTTAGATTAGCGTATAACACAAGTTGCAAAGTGCAATTGGTCTGTAATCACCAAAAGTTGTTGGATTGTTTCTTTTGGAATCAAAGTCAGGAAGGTTGAGTTTATAGAGCCAGACACTTTTCCCCTCATTTTGGAATCTTCAACCAATTCTAGAAGATCATCGCCAACTAGCTCAAAGAAATGTAGAAAGAATTCGACAGTCCAGCCGTCTAGACCAGGGCTTTTATCAATTGCAAAAGACTTTAGTACATCTCTTACTTCCTGTAATGAAAAAGGGTTGTCCATGAGATGATTGTCCTCCAAAGTAACCGAAAGGGGGAGGAGACTAGCCACCTTGACAGAATCTTGGATAGTAGTATGGTCTTTTGCCCCATAGAAAGATTTATAATGATTTGTTGTTGTTGTTTTTAAAGTTTGTTGTCCTTTGTGATTAATTCTAGAGTCATCATTGATTTCCCATATATGTTTTTTATTTCTGTTGATGCTTGCAAAGCGATGAAAATTTTTTGTATTATAATCGTTGCACTTTATCCAGATAGCCCTACTACGTTGGCGCCACATATTCTCTTCTGCCAAGAGGATCTTGTTCCATTCAGATTCCATAAGTTTCAAAGTATTATCCCTACCACGCTATCCTCTAGCTTGAAGGTCCAAGTGTAGAATAGTTTGTAGATCAGTCTCCAGCTCTTTTAGTCTGTGAAAATTTTGTTTTCTGAGATTTTTTGCCCATCGATTTACACTGTGTTTTAGAGTTTTAAGTTTCCAGACCAATATTTTCTACAAATCGAGCTCGAACAGGAAGATAGGATCCTTCCAAACATCTCTTACTATAGTGTAGAAATCAGACTCAAGCAGCCAAATCGAGTTGAACTTGAAAGGATAATATTTCAGAATCGACTGAGAATCCAATTGTAGAAGGATCAAGGCATGATACGAGAAGTATGGATAGTCGAACCAAGTCCTAATCCTTCCATCCTGTAAAGCCATGTCTTTCATGAGTAAAAACCGATCCAGTCTTTTAGAAATAGCTTCTGAACACGAACATCCATTGCGCCAAGTAGGAACTATAGTGTCTGGAAGGAAGTCCACTAGATGATGATATTGTAGAAGTGAACCAAAGTAACCAGCCAAAGGATCCAAAGATGTCGATGATCCCAAAAATTCTCCAAAATTGGTAGTGAAGTTTAGGTCCCCAACAATAGTCATATTTTTGTGATCAAGGAGTCCGCTATCTGCCACCCGATCCCAAAAAAGTTTCCTATCAGAGCATGGACCATACATATTCAACAGTGTAATTGGTTGAGCGTTCCATAGGTTGGTACTTATCAAGAGGATACCACCACAACAAAGATAAGGTACTAGAGTAAACTTTGTAGGATCCCAGGAAACTGCTAGTCCACTCGAAGTGCCCGAAGAGCTTGTAGTAACATTATGCCAATTTGGATAGAATTTGTTCAAAAACGTTCTTGCTTTAGTGCCATCAACTAAGGTTTCTTGAAGGAAGATAATATCCAAAGTAGTCCTGGTGAGCATTCGTCTGAAGGAGGAAGATTTTAGAGTCCCCCCCACCCCTTTTATATTTAGTGAGAGCATTATCATGGTTTTTCTCTCGCCAGGGATTTAATGCCTCTAAGTGCCCCAAGATCAAGATGTGTAGCAGTAGGAAGAGTAGCATGTGGTTTGACAGAGGTGGCCACTTTACAACGTGAACTCTTGGTTTTGATAGGTGAAAGTTCAAAACCCCTCCCCTTCGACCAAAATAAATCCTTCTCCAAGTTCTCCCCTGTGTTTCCATAGGTACCCAATTTTGTAGCCCTTTCCAGTGGACGAATGATAGCTCTACTAGAATAGGTAGGAAGAGGTATAGGGGAGATTGATTCCCTGTAAGACAGAACCAAGCTATCCAGAATGGCACCAAGGGAGCTATCCCCAGGCTCGGGTTCTCTAAATCCTGTGTCGAAATCCCCCAATAGCTCTAGTGACTCACCAACCAGTCCAATAGTAGTCTCTAGAGGGAGGGAGAGGGGATCTTTAACAAAGGAAGAGACCCATGGAGTCTCACCTAAGGGAGATACGGGGGCCCGTGGGACCAGGGAGGCTGGGGGAATGGAAGGCTGAACTCGAGAAGTCTCACCCAAGTGTTGAAAAGAAGACCGAGAAGGAGGGGAATCAGGTGAAGTAGAAGGTTGTGAACCATTCCTCAAGGATGTGTCAACAATATCTGTAGTCACAGGTAGGGACTCCTTTACCGATGGAATGTCTCAGTAGTGAGTGGACGAAGCACCCATAACCAGTGTAGAGGAATTATCTAACTGATCCCTTTCCCATGCAGACAATGAGAAATATTAGGATGGGAAGATGTGTTTCAACTTACCAGTTATGGAGTCCATAACTTTAGTGTCATCCTCACCAGAGAAGTCAGGGAGAGTGGTCTATGTGTAGTCGCCTAGTGAGTCCAGCCTGTTAGAAAGCTCGAGCATAGTTTCCTCCGACTGCTCTTCCTCCATCATGCCCGAACAATGTCTACGCAGATGTCCAGTCTATCTGTAATAGGTATACCTAAATGGAATACCAAGGTAATCCAGGTTTTGGCGGATGGTATTCCCACGCCATTCTATATCAAACGATTCCTGTAAACCTTCATGTATGTCGAGTTCCACTAAAATTATGGCCACCTTTTTGATAGGTGTATCTAGATTTTTCAAATACACAGTGATGACCCTCCCAAGTATAGTTCCAATAGCCTCTAAGGCTTTCGCATTCCAGAGATAAAGTGGTAAACTGGGTAGGAGAACCTAAAGGTGACGCAGGCAAAATTAATCTTGGGTAGGATTAAAGCTGATATGCCACCTTTTCATCATAAGGATGCCTCCATCTAGTAACCAGAGTCCATCTAGTATCAATGTCGAGTCTTCTGGGGAGTGGAAGTGGAAACTATACCAACCTCTCGTCAGATAGGAGATCTCAAGTGTATAACTAAGTAGTGGCCACCAAGTCGACTGGACCCAATCTGCAGTGTTTGTTTTACAGAGATGACGGTAGGAGGGTCTGCCAACCAAAGTGCACAAAGCAATTGAAACAATGTCTTCCAGTCCAATATCAGTGTCGAGAACCATCCTTTTTTTTATTTCTTAAGATGCCACAACCTAAGTGCAGATTTCTTATTGCCTGAAGAAATATTTGTTCCCTACGACCAGTGATGGCGAACAATACCAGTGAAGTCCTAAATGTTGTTTGTTGTGGGATGTGACACACCAAGGGGAGTCGGGCTAAAGTTTGTAGGGAGTGTAGAGTAAACAATCGAGACATTATCCTTTTTAGAAATGTTAGCAGACGTATGTATGTGTTTCAAAGATAGGGTAAGGTTTGTTGAAACCACAACGACTGAGGGAGGGGTAGTGCTAGCAGGGGGAATGGTCTATGTCTGCCAAGAGTTCGCATAGATAGTAGCACAATCTATGGAAGAAAATGGAGAAATGAAAGTAGATGAAGGCAGACCAGAAGAGTAATGGAGGCCTAAATCCCGTGGCAAGGTAGAGTTAATACGCACATGGCAGGTGAGCTCGTCCACCAAGGAAAAGAGTCCCACACTACACCAAAGTGCTTCATCAGTAACACCCATGAGTGCAATGACTTCAACCTCCATGGGTGCGCATAGCGTGGGTGCGTCGCCCAATGCCACCTATAAACCACTAAGTTTTTTGCAGTCGGGAGTAAAGACAGAGGCCATGGGTACATAGAGATGTTTAAAACCTGGAGGGAGATGACAGTCTAGACTGGCAGTGTAGTAACTGCTATGAAGTGACAAAGGAGTTAGGTAGTTCAGTGAAGTTCATCTAGAAAGTAGGGAAAGTGGGTCCACTGCTAGTAGAGTTTTGGTAGACTTCTCTTAATTTAGCGGCCGATGCTCCATTGGCAAAGGCATGGAGGAGAGTAAGGCAAGGAAAGAGACCCCCTGCTAAGTCTGATGGTGAAGTTGGCCACCCCAATCGCCATTGTTGGATAGTTGCAGGTTTTCAAAATAGTGTGTTCCCTTGCAACTGTGATTGTTGCTACAACAAAGCATGATTGTCTGAACAGATTTGTGCAACTTGGCGGGTTGCCCCTATTGAATGAGTGGTTGCAAGAAGCCCATAAAGGAAAACTCAGAGATGATGGAATTTCAAATGAATGCGATAGAACATCCAAGGATTCCCTACTTCAACATGCCTACACAATGTGTATTTGGGTAATTAAATCTTAGGTATTGAAAACATGTCAATAATGAAGAATATTATAGCCATTTGTACATAAAGGTAAGTCAATGCTTATTTGTGAAAGGTAGGTGGAAAACTTGGTTGCCAAAAAAAAAATAACTAACTAAAAAAATAATGAAATGAATAAAATTTGAGTCTAGCACAAACTTTGCTAATCTCATAATGATGATGTGTTGTGATTATATAAAAACAAATTCATATAATTGAAATTGTGTTTCAACTTGAGTACCCATTAGTATTTATTATTAAAAAAATCACATCCAAAAAAAAATGAAATACAAATCTTCTCAATTACATAATAACACATATCCTCATTATGACAGTATCTTCTTCAAGCAAATATTGTAGGTGAGAATTAAGAATTGATACTAAATATTCTAAAGCAGCAATTGTTTTCAAGTTGAACATGTAAAGATGAAATATGTTTATGGGTGTATGAAAGATTTTTATTTATGAAATGATGTGCATGACATAGTTAGTTGTTTATATTATGACTATAATGATATGTTATCAACACAAATAACACAAA
>ML780136.1:361584-372373 GCA_009831015.1 Picea engelmannii | reverse complement strand
AATCAGTCACCCTTGATTGCTAGTTAGGTCACGATTTCATTTAAATATTCCCTTAATTTAATTGAACAACCTAGTCTTTTAAGTATTCCACATAGATGACTAATGTGAATATATCCATTCCATCATTAATCATTAAATCCCATAGCTAACTTAATTTTAATTTTCTCATAGGTTCAAATGAATAGTTAATGTAGACATAGCCATTCCATCATTAATCATTAGACTCTCGTCACTAACCTAATTTTAATTGCCTCACAAATTTTGAGATTCTCACATAAGTTTTGAGCCTAGTATACGTCGCCTTTTTATCACTTTTTACATCGGCTCTACATAAATTGGACTGAAGACCATGCATTGCACTCAGGGATCAAAATTGAGCATGTCACATCATGTCAAAAGGCTCCAAGCATGTCCCAGAAGTCCCTTAAACAAATGGTTGTCCAAAAAAATATTCATTTTCATTTTTATCCATTTTTGAATAAGCGCAAGGTGCATATTAAGATTTCATAAAAAGGGTTATTCTTCAAACTACCCATCACCTGGCTCAGAAGTTAGCATCCTAACTTTGTGCATAGTAAAAGCATGATACTACGTAGAATTTTAATACTAATGGAGAAAAGAAAGAATGAATTGAGAATCAAATGACCTCCCTTTCACACTATATTGATTCTAGAATTTTAATAGTGAAAAGAAGGAATGATTCAAAAATCAAATGAAATCTCTTTCACACTATATTGATTCTATAATTTTTGGATAGAGAACACATAAATATGAGCAGGATAGACATATCATATTAGATTTAAATAAAAAATGAATAAATTTTGAACTTAATCTTGTGTGGCAATTTGTTTTTACGATGGGAGCCTTTATTAGTCCCTGTCATGGGGCTATAGCAATGCGTTTGCTTTTGATGTAACATTAATTTGCTTTTTACCATAAATTTGTGTATGCAATGTAATGTTTAACATAGGAAAACAAATATATATTTTTGGATATAATAAAAATATTTGTGTTTCTCATTTCTAATTGGTTGATAGAATTGAAGTGTTATTGCTCCCTTCACGTCTTTCAATATGGAGAATTAATTACATAATCAATGAATTTCACCAATCACCACATTTAAATATAAAAAGTTGTATTATGTATTTATTATTATGCATTTTTATATTTATATTATATTTATTATCGAATATATTATTTCTTATTATATTTATTATATATTTATTATATTTATATTATATTTATGAATATTATAGTTTCATTCAGCATACTATTCATTATACATTTTGAATAACAAACAACCCTCAATTATTATCTTTTAACAAAAAATATTCATTACTTGTGCATTTAGTTGAATTAAGTTTCATTGTTCAACATGTATTTCCCAACTAACTTGGCAGGCACTGTGTTGCCATACAACCCTTGTTTACTCCACAACAACTATAGGACAGTGGTCAAGAAATCCAAGCTCTATAAGCGTCGATACAGCTATCGGGCACTGGTCAAGAAAAACAGTTTTTTCCACTGGACGCGCGTTTGGAGGCAGCTAACTATAATCCTGACGTCTCCGAAGCAATGAATCCAGCTAAAGCCCAGCTCTCTCGATTGATGGAGAATAAATTGCGTATGGACTAAAAACAAAAGGGCATGCCTTTCTTTTTAGTTTCTACGTGGGCTCTATATGCATTGTACTCGACACACATACAAAGAAAGGAGAAGATGGTCTACCGAGTTGTTGTTGTCATATACATAAGTATCATAGGAGACATTATTATATTTATTATCATGACTTTTGTTTTGTTAGTATTAATAGTCATACCTGTATTGGAGCAGAAATCCTTGAGGATTCTTAGTTTCTTGTCAAGATCATGGTGAATACTCGCCATAAGAACAATATCATCAATGTAAATAAGAAGAATGATGACTACACCAATGAGAGTTGGGTTGACACAACTTGCTTCTTCCAAAAACGGTAATGGATAAGGGACAACCTTTCTCGACTTCAATATTGTAGTTAATTTATTCTAACCAGTCCTCAATGTTCCTAAACCTGTCAATAAATTCTCATACAACCTTATTGAAACAACCATCGACTCACAAGGAAATTTTATCTCTTCCAAACTATCCCAAGGGTCTGTCCTAGATACAGTGTCAAAATCTTTCCTAAAGTCAACAAAACAACACAGGAGATTGGTTTTATTATTGCGACACTCCTTTGCAGTGATCCTAAGCATAACAAGGTGGTCCATAGTTGAATGATATCCCCTAAATCCAGCCTATCATTTATCTCTTATTTTCGTGGCTTTCTAGCCATATGTTAATCTTCTTTTCCAAAATAATTCCATATAGCTTCGCTAAAATGGGGCTAATCGTAATGGTCCTATAATTAGAGGAAATGTTTTTATATCCACTTTTAAAAATAGGTAAAATGAGGCTTTATGTCCAAGGTTTAGGGAAGCCTTGCTTGATTTCTAAATTGAAGAGCTTGTGTATGGGAGGGATGAGGAGAGGCGCTCTGATTTTAAAATTTTCAGCTTGATAGCCTTCAATGTCCTTAGATTTCCCATTTGTGAGCCATTTAACCCTGAACTTTATGTCATCTATAAAAAAAGCTTCATCCTTTGTAGGAACGTTTGGAATGGTGTCCATAGAATTAGAGAATACTTAAATACTTTTAAGGTAGGAATTCCATTCCTTCAAGGGAATCATATTATTTTCTTTAGTTTTACGAATTATAATTTTCCTCTAGAACTTCTTAGGATCAAGCTTAGATAGGTGTAAAAGATGCTATTTATTTCTATTTATATAGTACATTTTTTTCCTTTTAATTAGGGATTTGTATGTATTTATCTTATCAATTTTTAAGGACTCATTAGAAGCATCCCTAATGGCTTTCCTGACAAGTTTACATTTGTTGTCATACCAAGGGTTGTTTGTTCTATTATTCTTTTTACATGACACATCGGAAGAGAACTTGTTAATGTAAGTGGAAAGGGTTGTTGTCCTTATAAGTTAGGAGATTTAACTCACAATTTAAATCTTTTAAGTAAAGATCAACTTTATTTTTTTCAAAAAGAAGGTTCCTTTGAATATCATGATTTTCTTCAATGGGGATTTTGTGCATGGAAGAGTTTAGAGTTAGGGTTAAAGGTCTACGATCAAATTTCGATTCATGGTTGTTTAAAAGGTCAAAATTTACCAATTGGTTGAATCTAGGGATAGCATATATCACATCATCTATGACACTACTACCTAACCCATGAATACAAGTCATCTAGTTGGAGTTCGACCACTTCAGTGCACCATTGAAAATTATTAGCTCTTGAGAACTACAGAGCTTGACTAGCTCGGTACCAAACAAATTTTYGAYCAGGTCTTTGGATWTTATTTTTGTATATATTAGCTAAAAYAAGGTCCTCATCTAGCCATAAAGGATTAGGGTAAGAATCATTGCTTAAAAGAATATCTTGGCYATTTGTAGTTCTTGCATTAAAGTCTCCTAGCAGGAGGATATTACCTTCATTTCTCAGACTRYRAATATCTTGTTCTAGGGTATTATAGGGACAATTKTTATCTAGATTGTTTTTCTTATAAAAAGTAGAATTAATAGGTGTGAAATAAYAAATTTCTATATAATATTCTTAGCATTGATGTTTGATATTTATGTCCAAATGTACTGATTGAGAGAGTCCATCTTATGAAGTTGAATGTGAGGAGAAATGTTCTTCTCTATGTGACAAGCTATGCCTCCAATCCCTCTTCAATATGATTTATTGTTCCATTATGACCAAAAGATAAATACTTCTATGTTAGGGACCTTAGACTCTTCATGTTCCCGCATTTCAACTGGAAAAATAATATCAATATCACTCGGGATCCAACTTAACAGAGAACCTTTGCACCATGGAAAGCCATGAAAATTACAAAAAGGGATCCGAAGTGTCCCAAACTCCTATTTGTTACTATCATTCTGGTATTTATCATGAATAATAGCTTTTCTATTTCTAATTATTCCCCATTTTCCTTCCTTCTTAACTTCTTTTAAATTTTGAACTTCTTTCCTTAATTCAGGTTGGTCTTCTGGAATGAGGTCTTGACTTATAAATATTCCCAACCCTTTTAAGCTCAAATATTTCCTAAGTATGTCATATTTATTTTCATTACAACTTACTTTGGCATTGATCAATATATCTTTATGTTCTACTATTTTTCCTAGCCTCCGTGCTTCTATGAGGTAAGTTGTTTCAATTTGTGATTTATTTTTTAGTTCTTTTACTATTGCTAGCATGTCCTCCTCTTGCTTTTCTTTTATATAAAAAATTATGAAGTTCAAGGCTCTTTTGTTATAGTCATTATCCAAATCGATTATCTTATTCATTTCCTCTTTGATGGGTTTGATATCCAATTTATTTTCTAGACTACTTAGGGCCAAATTGTTAATTAGTTTTTCTTCTATCTCTTTAAACCTATCTATTAAATTGTGATTTTCTTTGACCTCTTATTCTCGGGTTGATTTTTTTTTTTTTACCATTTCTTGCAATATAGCCTCCATTTTCTACAATTGAGTCTCGAAACCTAATATTCTATTCTCTATCTATGTTTGAATATTGTCTCCTAACAATCTATTATCAAGCATTGCCTATAACTTTGTTTGTAGTTTCACTCCTCTTTCTTCTCTCCTTTTTTCTAATGATTCTATGTGGATTCTATATGTTCATAAAGACTATCTAGGGTGAGTTTGCTAGAGATCCATTTGATAGGTTGAGGTTTTGGAATATGTGGTGAAGTGATCATATTGAAAAATAGAGAAAATAAGTAAGAGAAAGAACTTATGCACATGATTTACAAACTACAGAGAACCTCCTCTCCGTTCTATTCAAATTAATTGTAGGTATAAACCTCCATTCCAATTCACCACATGTACGAAGTTCTCCATTCAAATTCACATCTCAAATTCACTGCAGAGTATAAATCTTCATTCAAATTCACCATAAGTATAAACCTTTGCTCAAATTTACAACATTGTAGAAACCCTTCACCATTCAAATGTGCTAATGTAGATGATCAACCCCAGTTCAAATTTACCACAAAGTAAAAACGCTTCATTGTTCAAATTCACATAGAATAGAATCCCTTCACCATTCAAATTTACCGTAGAGTGGAAATCCTTCACTGTTCAAATATCAATAAATAAAATTAAAGAAAATAAGTTAGAGAAGGAACATATGCACATGGTTTACAAACCGCGGATAACCTCGAAGGTCATATAAATTTATCAATTTAAATTATATAAAATTATGATTCAAATAACAAATAAATTTAATAAATAATAATTTAATTTAAATTTGATAAATTTTGTTATCCTTTCACATGACACTTATGTTATGTTATACCTAAAACACGCATATCCATGAAGAAAGGGAAAGGGAACATTGAAAAGGATTGAGTAGCATATGTTTTTGTGACCATCATATTTAGTAAGAGAACAAATGATGAAACAAAGATAACATAGAGAAGTGAATGGAATCATAAATGTTTCCAAGTATATAGAAAAAATAAAAGATGTTACATGTGCATACTTTTAAATTCATAATTTGTTACTAAAATGAAATAAAGTACAAGGAAACATTTGTTATCATCACTAATTTACATTAATTTTTAGTAAGATTAACTACACGTATCTTCTCAAAACAAGAAATCCCTCAGTATTCCTACGTTATCCTTTAATTACCTTGGCACGCACTATACTAGTGCATAAAACCTATAAGCATATAATACGAGTATTGATGAAATTTGTATAGGGCCAATTATGATATCATCTTATCAAACATTGTATGTATATAATTATGTTTAGAGTATAGAAGAATCTACAACTTTCTGACCTCCCTTGTGAAATTACAAAATCATAGGGATGGAGTAGTGATCAAGAATGCAAATTCTATCTGTGCAAACTATGTTAAATAATACATGCATGCCTATTCTTTTTTCAAAGCAAGACATAGGTAGTTTCTTTCATTTTTGCATAGCATTCATAGGAGAATGATGGTGCAACATGTATCCATTCTATAGTTGTGGTGCTTGAAATTGTAGTGAAGTTGTGTTGATTTGATGTTGAAACATGAAATACATATATTACTACTTTCCACATCAATAGCATCAAATATAGAGACATGGAAAGGTTCCTTGGCATTTATGAAGGTGCATAGATCAATGTTTGAAAGTACTTTGACTTTCATTGTCCATTGATTTAGGTATGGATTCAAAGATTTAATAGGAGTAAATTTTGGGGGTTTCGTTTGTTTCTAATAATTTTTTTCCATAATCCCTTACATATTTGATGAATGTTGGGTCACCAATAATATTTGATGTCAAAGTCTCCACTTGCATTTCATGAACTATCAAAACCTTGTGAAAATATAAAAAACAATGTACAATTAGAAATTCAATTATTGATCACATATTGGGTAGTTTAAAATGTGGCTAATGTGTGTGAAGTGTGTGATTTGGAATGGGATGTGGTAGAAGAAAAATTAAAAGAGTAGTTATATACAATATAAGTAAATTTGAGCAGTGCAAAGCAAGTAGCTTGAAGGCATACTTGCTATTTTCGATAGATCTACAAATGAAGTTTTTTAATGGAACTAAGGGTCTATCTTTCACATGATATGATGTGAAATAACACTTGAGCGTTGAAGAAAATAAGTTTCACAATGTATTGCTTCAATAAGATAGGAGTATAGAATAACATTCTTCTAAGGTTGGTTTGAGCTCTATCGGTGAAATCCGTGCTTGTACCCAAGAGCTAATAGGTGGTGGTGAAGTCATGGTCACACGGATTTGGGGCTACTTAGATGTCTCATGCTCTGATCCAGATTTTATGAGCAGAATGAAATGAATACAAATTATTAAAATATGCTTAACACATAATAACAAAGATACAGTAAAACTGGTTTTCTATTCAATAAAGAAATAAGATAAAACTGTAAAATGCAGCGGAAAACAAGCTTGTTGGAATGGTGACAACTTATCTCTAAGAAGGGATATGACAGTTGCGTTCATTCACAAGAATATGATTACAATGAGGATCTCAAGGCCTTTTTTACAATAAACCAGAATGTTACAAGCCCTAGACATCCAAAAAACCTAACCCTGGGAGATGAAGCGCCAAAAGTCACGTGGGCCCCATTTGGGTAAGTTAGTACATCAACTTCCCGGGGTCGTAACTTTTGCAAACGATATTCATTTGGGGCACACGATATCTCATTGGAAAGGTATCGTCGAGAAGATTTATTTTGGGGAATCAATCAAAGCCTTTAACTATCATTGAGAAGATAAATCCCGAAATCTTCATTTAGGCCCTCAAAATGGCCCTAGAAGTTAAAAATTGCTAAAAATAGTAAATTACCAATATTGCCAGAAAACTATTTTGAGACATTTGGGAAAGGTGGGTGGCCATCGATATCCACCTAGATCAATCCTCCCTCATTAGGAAGCAATTATCTCCATTGCATTGAGTTCCCCCATCAGATGAGGAAATTTTTGTTGAATTTGGCCCCGAGTGAGCCACTTGCCTTGGTGTAGGAGTTGCCCTGCTTTGACAAATCGATAAAGATGGATCCTTTGCTGTCGAGTTCCCTTGATCTGTGTGTCCACAATGTGGTCACTAGATTCCTATTGCATGCAGTCAGGGTTGATATTTGTTGGTTTCAACTGCTCTGCTATCGTTGAGGTGTCCAATAATGGTGGGAAATATGGCCGAAGGAGAGTCACGTTGAAGACTAGGTGCAGGCCAAGGAAAGGGGGAATGTTGAACTCAAAAGAATTATCACCCATAGCCTTGGTGATGATGTACAACCCATAACGGAGTGGGAGAATCTTCTGATGCGCCCCTGTAAGGCATTCTTTCTACAAGTGCAACCAAACATTGTCTCCCACCTGAAACGTATGTGGCACCCAATGTTGATCATGGTGTTGCTTGTACTTGGCATTCGAATTCTGTAGAATATCCTAAACCTATTGGTAGATGTGTTGGATACACTCAATGAACCAGGTGGCTTTTTCAACTTCTAGTGGATTACGGGATGAGTCGGTCGAGGTGGTCGCCAGGGGTAGTGCAACATCCATGGGGCCCAATGGTTGGAATCCCAACCCCACCTGAAAGGGGATGTGGCCAATTGAGATATGTAGGGATCGGTTGTAGCTATGTTGGACATAGGGAATACTTTCATCCCATGTGTGAGGGTGTTTTGAATTGTACATGTGCAGGATATGTATGATCATCCGATTGACAACCTCATTTTGGCCATTTGTATGGGGTGGAAGGCAGTGGATTTGGTGAGCTTGATATCCAATAGTGACTAGAGGCTCGACCAGAATGTGTTGAGGAACTGACTATCATGGTATGAGATAATGGTTTGTGGGATCCCAAAATGTACCCATACTCATTCAAAGAAGAGCTTGGCAGTGGCTTCTGCTGTGATGTTCTTCTTGCAGGCGACTAGAATCGCCATCTTGGAAAAGCGATCAATAACCACAAAAACACAGTAATTTCCCCTCTTGGTGGATGGGAGGCTTGATTGTAGTCCATTGAGATGGATTCCCACGACCCGTCAGGAGTAGGCAGAGGGGTGTACAAGCCTTGTTTTTTTGTGGTTGGTTTGGCAATAGTGCAGGTGGTATAGGACCTGATATACTTGCCAACATCTTGTTGAAGTTTTAGCCAGTAGAAATGTTTCAGCAGCACTGCCACTGTATTTTTGATGCCAACGTGCCTTACCACCCGATTGTAGTGAGATTCCCAAATCATCTTCATGTGCTTGCTTTATGGAACACGGAGATGGCCAAGATGACACAACAACCCGTACCGAAGATGGAAATTAGTGACCACTGAGTTGGCACCCAACATTTCGTAGGTGGTGGAGAAGTCGGGGTTTTTCTCATAGAGGTGGGGCCATCCAGAGGTATTATGGCCACAAGAGTCTAGCATCGTGGTAAGTGTCGCGATTGGAGGTTGGTTGAGGCAATCAAGAACTCGGTTGGTACTTCATGTTTTATACTTGATGTTGAGGTGGAATTGTTGTAAGTATGTGGACCAATTCTGATGGCAGTCATTGCGTAATTTTCCTTGGGTCTGCATGAATTGTAGTGGCTTGTGATCAGTGTGAATGATTGTCTCCTTCCCAAGAATGTAATGTCTTCACTGGCAGCAGGCTTGCACAATGGAGTAGATTTATTTGTCGTAAGTAGGGTACTTACAGACAACATCTGATAGTGTCTCACTATCATATGCCATGAGGTGGCCGTGTTGAGTGAGAATGATGCCCACAACATAGTATGAAGCATCTGTCTTGATCTCAAATGGATTTTGCAGGTTCGATAATGAAAGTAATGGCGATGATCATAAATGATTCTTCAAGTCCTTGAAGGATTTTTTTTGGGACAGGCCCCACACAAATTTTTCCTTACCGCTAGACCTGGTTACTTGGCTGAGGGCCCATGCAATATGAGAGAATCCCAACACGAACCTGCGATAGAAATTAGCAAGGCCCAAGAAGCTACGAAGTTTAGTGAGTGTGGTTGGGGCTAGCCAGTCACGAATGAGCCACTATATCCATCCCATCTCATCACCTTGTGGGAGCCCAATCATGTTGGTGCAGAAGAAAGATCGGATCTCACAAATATGCATTGATTATCGATCCCTGAATAAAATCATAGTCTGAAACTGGTACCTGATTCCCTAAATCGACAACCTCCTTGATCATCTCATGGGGGAATAAATACTTCAGTAAGATTGATCTAAATTATAGCTACCACCAAGTTCGAATAGAATAGACAGATGTATGGAAGATCGCCTTCAAGTCAAAAGAAGGTCTTTTTGAATGGTTGGTCATGCCCTTTGGTTTGAAAAATGCTCCAACACATTTTATGAGGATGATGGACGATATCCTATGACCTTTCACCAATACTTTTGTAGTGGTGTATCTGGATGACATTCTCATCTACAACAAGACTTGGGTGGAACACTTGCAACATATTCAGCAGGTTTTGCACACCCTGCAACAACACAAATTATATGCAAACTTGGAAAAATGTTCCCTCGGCATGGACATGGTCCATTACTTAGGCTACATCGTTGATCAACATGGTGTGCATGTGTATCCAACCAAGATCCAGGTCATTCATGACTGGCCAGCCCCAACCACACTCACTAAACTTTGGAGCTTCTTGGGCCTTGCCAATTTCTATTGCAGGTTCGTGTTGGGATTCTCTCATATCGCATGGGCCCTCAGCCAAGTAACCTGGGGTGGAGGTAAGGAAACATTTGTGTGGGGCCTGTCCCAAAAAAAATCCTTCAAGGACTTGAAGAATCGTTTGTGATCATCCCCAGTACTTTCATTACCGGACCTACAAAATCCCTTTGAGATCGAGACAGATGCTTCATACTATGTTGTGGGCATCGTTCTCACTCAACACGGCCACCTCGTGGCATATCATAGTGAGACACTATCAGATGTTGTCCGTAAGTACCCTACTTATGACAAATAAATCTACTCCATTGTGCAAGCCTGCCACCAGTGGAGACATTACATTCTTGGGAAGGAGACGATCATGCACACTGATCACAAGCCACTACAATTCATGCAGATCCAAGGCAAATTGCAGAATGACTGCCATCATAATTTGTTAAGCCCTAATATTGGCTCATTACCACTTAATTGGGGCATATTAGACTAGTAATGTTATTTTATTTATGTCGGCTTGAGGCCATTAGTTGTAATTTAGATTAGTA
>ML780136.1:323006-356165 GCA_009831015.1 Picea engelmannii | reverse complement strand
CTTGTACTTGAACATTTAAGTGGGGTAAAAGGAGGTTGCCCCCTCGAAGAGGCTTATTATCTGATATTATCTCTTTTTCAAGGCGTTGAGTACTTTTCTAGAGGTTTTTGTATGCTATATTGATGTTTGGTTCTTAACATAATTGGTCCACATACTTACAACAATTCCACCTCAACATCAAGTATAAAACATGAAGTACCAACCGAGTTCTTGATTGCCTCAACCAACCTCCAATCGCGACACTCACCACAGTGCTAGACTCTTGCGGCCATAATACCTTCGAATGGCCCCACCTCTATGAGACATACCCCAACTTCTCCACCACCTACCAAATGTTGGGCGCCAACTCAGTGGTCGCTAATTTCCATCTTCGGGACAGGTTGTTGTGTCGTCTGGGCCATCTCAACATTCCAACAAGCGAGCAGGTGAAGCTGATTTGGGAAGCTCACTAAAATCGGGTGGCAAGACACATTGGAATCGAAAAGGTAGTGGCAGTGCCGCTGAAACATTTCTACTGGCTAACACTTCAACAGGATGTCGGCAAGTATATTAGGTCCTGTACCACCTTCACTCTTGCCAAACCAAACACAAAGAAACAAGGCTTGTACACCCCTCTTCCTACTCCTGACGGGTCATGGGAATCCATCTCAATGGACTACAGTTAGGTCTCCCATCCACCAAGAGGGGAAATGACTGTGTTTTTGTGGTTGTTGATCACTTTTCCAAGATGGCGATTCTAGTCGCCTCCAAGAAGAACTTCACAGTAGAAGCCACTTCCAAGCTCTTCTTTGAATGAGTATGGGTACATTTTGGGATCCCACAAACCATTATCTCATTCCATGACAGTTGGTTCCTAAACACATTGTGGTTGAGCCTCTAGTCACTATTGGATATCAAGCTCACCAAATCCACTGCCTTCCACCCCTAGACAAATGGCCAAACTGAGGTTGTCAATCGGATGATCATACATATCCTGTGCATGTACAATTCAAAACACCCCCACACATGGGATGAGAGTCTTCCCTATGTCCAACATAGCTACAACCAATCCCTACATATCTCAACTGGCCATAGCCCCTTTCAGGTGGGGTTAGGATTCCAACCATTGGGCCCCATGGATGTTGCACTACCCCTAGAAACCACCTCGACCGACTCATCCCCTAATCCACTAGAAGCTAAAAAAGCCACTCGGTTCATTGAGTGTATCCAACACATCCACCAAAAGGTTCAGGATATTCTACAGAATTCGAATGCCAAGTACAAGCAGCGCCATGATCAACATCGGGTACCACATAAGTGTCAGGTGGGAGACAAAGTTTGGTTTCACTTACAAAAAGAATGCCTTACAGGGGCCCATTAGAAGCTTCTCCCACTCCATTATGGGTCGTACATCATCACCAAGGCTATGGGTGACAATTCTTTTGACTTCAACATTCCCCCTTTCCTTGGCCTGGACCCAGTAGACTGGCCCATTAGGTAGTGGTGCGCCTGGGGTCAGATCGATGAGATTCTTGACCTGATAGTGCAAAGGTACCCTAGTAGGAGAAGAGAAGATATCTGAGTATTCTTCCATGACCTTATCCACTTGCTTTTGTTGTGTGGAGAGATCAGTCGCAGAGGCCCTGGATGTGGCTGCGATATTTCACTCACTCTAAGAGAAAATCACGAATAAGACAAATTTCCCGGTCTGAGAGATGACCTTCCTACATTTCTTGGTAGAGATCAAGGAAATAACACTAGGAGGGACTGCCTCGGGTATCCTGTACAATTTCTTGTTCAAAGTAATAATAACACAACGAGGCCTAGACTCATATACAACAAGACATTTCCATAAATAAGGTTGGCCCAAAAGAACATTACAAACTTCGAGAGGAGAAACATCACACAATACCTTGTCTTTGAAGGGCTTGATGTCATACGACAGTCGACACTGTTGGCTGACACGAAGATCGCTTCCTTGGTGGAGCCATCCAATGGTGTAGGGTTGTGGGTGCGGCGTTGTTGGGAAGACCAACCACTTGATGACCTCTGCTGAGATGAGGTTCTTCTAGATATCACTATCAATGATGAAGTGTAGTGGGGTTCCTTTCATCCACATCTGTGAATGAAAGAGGTGCTCACCTTCTTCTGGATCGTCTGTTTCACCATGCTAGAGCTTGGTGGTAGCAACGATGGAACTAGGTTCCATGTCAATGATATGTATTCCCCTTTATGGTTTTCACTAAAAGTCGGAACCCACATCTGATTCATAGGCTTTCACTTCAGCCACCAGCGACTCCTTTGAGCAGCAATCAAAAGTGTTATGCCAAGGGCTCTTATGGAAGTCACACCACTTCCCGGTATCTTTCTTTGTCTTTTCGATGTCCTTATTTGCTTGCGGCTTGGAGTGGTTGTCTTGAAACTATCCATATTTTCTTTTTCCTTTGTTATGTGGGTTGGGGCCACCCTTTCCTGGCTTTTGCTGTGAGGGGTTACTAGGCCCAAATTGTCGCGTCTTTTGTTTAATCTTTTGCTCTATTTTGACGGTATATCGGTAGGTTGTTCCCAAGGACGAGATGTCCAGAAATTCCATTTCAGTATGTATGTATCTATGCAGAGCACTGCGATACTTTAGCACCAGATGTCTCTTTGAATATTTGATACCCAGCTTGGTGCGCAAGGTATGGAAGATATTTGTGAACTCTGGCACTGCTTGATCTCTTTCTTGCCGCACTGTGGTCCATTTGGTATACAAGTCATCATAACTTCCAACAGGGTAGTATTTTTCCTCAATAGCATCCCTGAAGGATTCCTAGGTGGTAGTGACTATGAATAATGAGGGTTCCTTTGTTTCCTTTTTCTTACAGAAAGTTTCTCACCAATATTTGACATGGGGAACAACTTTGAGGAGCGCAAAAATAATATTTTCTCTATTTGAAAAGTTATGGACATAAAAATACCCTTCTAGTAGATTCAACCACTTGTCTACAACATCTCTGTCTATATGACCTTCAAATATAGGAATATCAAAGTTTATTTGTACCTTGAA
This sequence comes from Picea engelmannii, assembly GCA_009831015.1. Lineage (NCBI taxonomy): Eukaryota > Viridiplantae > Streptophyta > Pinopsida > Pinales > Pinaceae > Picea > Picea engelmannii. Next base: position 353,137 of record ML780136.1, on the reverse strand, counting down.
GGGAGCAGCGCCTATGCTCGAGGAAAATGCATTGCATGTTGGTAGTCGCTAAAGGATTTGCACGAAACTATCCAGCATCTCGTTCCTCTGTTGCATGAGGGCTTCCTCAAGAAACATTTTGAAAGGATCTCTTGTCCCGTCATCTTTCTTTTCTCCTGCCATGAGAGGTCGCTTGGGCATGCGAGATATTTTTTCCTCAAGAGAAATAAGCTCGAGACCCAATTCTTTGTACCCTGACCTCATTGGGGACATGCATGAAGATGACAAGGAGCAGACTGACCTAATACCACTTATCTGGATTTTATGAGCAGAACAAAATGAATACATAATATTAAAATATGATTAACACAAAATAACAAAGATATAAGAAAACCGGTTTTCTATTCAATAAAGAAATATGCTGAAACTATAAAATGCAATGGAAAACAAGCTTGCTAGAATGGTGGCGGCTTATCTCTGAGAAGAGATGTGACGAATGCGCTCATTCACAAGAACATCATTACAATGAGGCTCTAAAGGTATTTTTTACAATAAACCATAATTTCACAAACCCTAGACATCCAAAATACCTAACCCTAGGAGATGAAGTGCCAAAAGTCATGTGGGCCCCGTTTGGGTAAGTTAGTACATCAACTTCCCGAGGTCGTACCTTTTGCATACGATCTCTATTTGGGGAACATGATAGCTCCTTGGAAAGGTATCGTCGAGGAGATTCATTTTGAGGGCCCAATCAGATATTTCAACTATCATTGAAAAGATCAATCCCAAAAAACCTTCATATAGGCCCTCAAAATGGCCCCAGAAGTTAAAAACTGCTAAAAATAGTAAATTACCAAAATTGTCAGAAAATTGTTTTGAGCCAGTTGGAAAAGGTGGGTGGCCACCAATATCCACTTGGATCATGCACACAGTAATAAAGCATTGTGGTGAGTGCAACAATGGGAGGGCGACTGAGGTAGTCAACGACACGATTTGTGCTCCCTATTTTATACTTGATGTTGAGATGGAACTGTTGTAGATATTGTTATCACTCCAAGAAACTCTTTGAGGTTGTAGGTCAAAGATGCTTAGTAACTTGAAGAAAAAATGTTTTTTTGTTTATGTATGTGTGGGTCATTGGGATAACTCAATTACGGTATGGCACTCAGACAGTTAAATGAAAATCAAATAAACCAGTGCTCTCAAGGATTGATGATCAGATGATAGCTTTAAATGGGTGAGAAAACAATGTTTATAAATTGAATACAAGGTATAGGGTTTAATAAACAATGATAATCGACTTAATATCAAGTTATGAGCTAACCAATGAGATAACCATCATTCTGTAGCTAAAACAACTTAATAGAAAGTACAGAAGGAAAATGAGAATCTGACATCAATAGAGAGAGAAAACTGTTATTTGTATTATCATAGTAAAAGTCTGTTTACAACATAATATAGTCCTCTATCTAGAATCGAACCCTGCTGCCTCTTACATCTATGAGATTAAATAAGATTTACAAATTATTTTCAAGATCCTCCAAAGATGTATCTGATAACTTCTTTTCTTATCTCAAATTCGAAATTGTGAGGTAGCTGGAAAAAACAGAAATTTTTGGAAAAATGTTGCTCCAAGATTCACCTATATCCTCCAAATAACAAAATATCCAGAAAACCTGAGAGAGGTTATTTAATATCCACCCGTTCTTATGAAAAACCTCCTTTAGTTTCTAAAAATAGTATTCCAACTCATCATAATCTGTCCTTAAAGACAGTGACTAAAATAGGAAAAACAAAGTATTTAAGTTATGGAAATATGGTGCTCAAATATTGACCTATATTTCATGAATCACAATAGATATTGGAAACCTGAGAGAAGTTATTGAAGAGCCACTCATTCTTATGAAAAAACTCCTTCAGTTTCTAAAAATACTCTTCTAGATGATCAAAATCTGTCTCCGAAGAAGGTGACTAAAACAGAAAAATCCAGATTTCCAAATCTAGTCATATTCCTACATTTTAGGATTTGATCTCTAGAATATTTTCATTGATAAAATGAACTGCCACCTGCACTCATGGATGATATCTGATAATATATATTATTATTCATCATCATTTTCTCCTTAATAAACTCAACCAAGTCGAATTTGACCTTTTGACCAAAATAATACATTTTGGAAAATTTCTAAAAATGATGCCTCATCTTGTGGGGAACTTTTGACTACCTTCCCGAGCTCTAAATGAAGATCTGAAAGTACCATTGGAAATATAAGGATGTCTAGTTGTCAATCAACTATTTGAGTGTGTAAAACATACTCTCCATGGCTCAAAAAAATGATTTTTCCCAAGGCAGTTTATCAGCTGAAAAACCTGCACTTTCACCAACTCACTACATTGTGAAAACAATCATTTAGCTGGTGAAAAGGGAGACTTTCACTGACTTACTTGATTGTGAAAAAGTCATTTAGCCGGTGAAAGATAAAATTTTCTTTTTGGTATATTTTGAGATGCCACATCATTTTTTCATTGGATAATAGGATTTAAATCCGATCTTATATACTTTAAAACTTAAAGACTTATAAATAAATCTTTACCTTATTATCATCTTATGATATGATATCAAAACAAATTTCAGAATGAATTATTTGATCGCTAACATCTGGCTCCAACTGGGATGGAGACCTCCCTGCGAGGTTTCCAAGAACCTGGAAGACCTTGTGCCTTTAGTATTGGGCATGGAGTCATTTGGCCTTTACAATTTATCATCTGAAAACACATGTAACCTGCTTGTTTATTCATTTAATCAATCACAGATCTCAATGCTAAATACAGACTACTTAATCTTTGTCTGAGAAAAATGATTGATGAACTGTTGCTCTGGAATTTTCATCTCATCATCTTCCTCTCTACAATCTGCCTGTGTCTGCAAATCAGAAAACTGAGGGTTGCACTTTCACCGGATCACTTGTTTCTGGAAATGCCATTTATCCATTGAAACCTTGAACTTTCACCGGCTAACTTCACTTCAAAACAGAGATTAGCCGTTGAAAAGCTTTTCTTTGATTTTTGGAAATACCTTTTGACAATCGATTTATTATAGGAATAAACAAGTTATATCCTATACTTTAACATTTAAATTTCTAAAAAATGTATGGAACTCTATTTATGACCATGTTATCTCCAAAAATTTTGGATTTTTCACCTAATCTTTTGCTAAACTGAAAATTGTCTTTAATTTGATGTATTGATCAATAATGAATTCACAGTTGAAATTCTCAAATGGCGGCCTATTTAGAGATCTCTTAGTCATCATTTCCAAGGCACACAATGAATAGTAATGTGTGCCAGAGCCTTTTTGTCTTTCATTCCAGTTTTCAACATGGTAAGTGAAAGAAAGTTACTAATGACCTAGGTACTCACAAACACTTCCCAGAATTTTCCATTTGAAGTTTCCATAAATAGATGATCCCAGCAATAAGCGTGCCTTTGACAAAAAAAGTTCTATCATATCATTGATCATCTTTGGATTGCTTTCCCAAGGCAGAAGTAATCTCCCAAAATGCAAATGTTGATGAATTCACAATCGAACTTTCTTTTGTGTTCCGATATTTGCTAAATATTTGTAGAAAATTTTGTTGTCCACAAGATTTCTGCCTGTGCGCCATATGAATTTATAGAGGGTTTATTGAATGGTGAATAACTCAACACTCACAACTTGGAAGAAATAACTTCAATCTCTGTAATATTCAGATATGGGAATCGATCTCTATATGATCTCTTAGCATAGGAATTTAATGAAAATTCCTCTTGGGCTGTCGTTTGAAATGCACTATGTATTTGAAAAAAAACCCACTGAACTCTTGCTTGTTGCCTTTGAAATCGGTAGCTTTCAAATTGTTTCTTGATCCACCTACATCTTTAGAAGACCAAATTTTCTACACATACATTCTCTACCTATAGCCTGCCTATTTATTTCAGAAATCAACAACTGAATATGATCTACTTTCTCATATGACAAGCTTATTCACTGCCTACTCCTACTCTAACCATTGTATTGATGCTAAATCAAGTAAACTCATATTTCCAATGAAGCCATATCAGATACTGATTTACTGAACATGTTCTTGATCTTGACCTGACAAATAATTGAATGCATAGCCAACAAAAAAGTAGTTTGAATTGATGACAAATCCAATTTTCATCTGACCAAAATACTTTAACATATATGGTGTTCATAGATTCTAAAAAGTTTGCGATAGGGTCATTAAAACCATAAAAGAATACCTCTTTGAACTGTTGATCTAACTGACTGTATTGAAGCTGCCGATTGCTTTCACTGATCTTAATGCTGAAAGTGGACTGCTCAACCTTTGTCGGAGAAAAATGCAAGTTGAACTGCTGATTTGAACCTTTCTTCTCCTCTTCACCATATCTCTATAATATGATCGCATCATGATGATATGCTGGCTTATCACAGCTAACAATTTCTTCTTCAATGATAATATCTTTATAGGATATATCAAGACTAAAAAGATCTTCTTTAGACTTTTGAAAAAAAGATTGGTAACAAGCATCAATTATAGCATATGCACATTTCTAATCATCTGTCTTATGAAAAATTGAATTAGATAAAGTTCTAGTAGACAACAAGATTTCAGAAATCTCAACATCTCCTTCCTTATCATAATTTGAAATAACATATTCATAAGAAGAAGAATGCCTTTGATACTCTAGTTGGAGATAAGACAGTCTCTGAAAATCTTGTTGCTCAAGGTTACTGCAAATTCCCATGATCTGCAAATCTGGAAACTATGTATCATCTGCATGTGTAGCTAAAGAATCTAATTCTTCAGATTCATGAAAATCAGAAATAGAGGTAATAGGAAAACCCTCAGCTTCTTCATCAATCCTTTCTAATTCATGTTTATGAGGAGACATATCACAATGAAGATCGTTTGAAAGATGATGTAAATTTTGAGAAAAACGATTCTTCCCTATTAACATATTCAACTCTTTTGTGCAATTCATATTCTACACAAAAATTATCAAATAAAGACTTATCTGAAAAGAACCTTTTGCAGTGCTCATTAAATAATCTGTGAAAATCCTTCAATGTTGAAATACTGGAAGGAGGTAAAGAGAAATACCACTAACATGCATCATCATACAATGAATGCATGAACATCTTCATACAAACATATTCATGTTGTAGATCTAATAAATCCATGTGCTCATGGAATTTTAGGAGGTGTTCTGCAGGATTGTCTTCTTTGTTCTCTTTGAAGACAGGTAGAAAATCTCCCCATTTTGACATAACAGGTACTGGATGTGGGAAACCAGGAACTGAAGAAAATTCAAGAGGTGCAAACCTCCGAGCCAAAAGGGCAGCAAATGATTTCGACATTTGATTATTGTGGAGCCGCCACTGAATCTATCTTTCATGGAGTCACCAGATAGATGATTACAACCAAGAGAATGTCCAGGCTTTGTCTATCATCAAAGCTATATTTGTATCATTTCCCAAGGAAGTTGAGCTTCAATCTCGTTTCCCCGGCAACAATGCCAATTTGTTATCACTCCAAGAAACTCTTTGAGGTTGTAGGTCGAAGATGCTTCGTAACTTGAAGAAAACTTGTTTTTGTGTTTATGTATGTGCGGATCAATGGGATAACTCAATTACAGTATGGCACTCAAACAGTAAAATGAAAATCAAATAAACCAGTGCTCTCAAGGATTGATGACCAGATGATAGCTTTAAATGGGTGAGAAAACAATGTTTATAAACCGAATACAAAGTGTAGGGTTTAATAAAAGATGAAAATTGACTTAATATCAAGTTATGATCTAACCAATGAGATAACCATCATTCTGTAGCTAAAACAACTTAATAGAAAGTACAGAAGGAAAATGAGAATCTAACATCAATAGAGAGAGAAAATTGTGATTTATATTATCATAGTAAAAGATTGTTTACAACATAACATAGTCCTCTATCTAGAATCGAACCCTGTTGCCTCTTACATATATGAGCTTAAATAATCTTTACAAATTATTTTCATGATCCTCCAAAGATGGATCTGATAACTTCTTTTCTTATCTCAAATTTGAAATTGTGAGGTAGTTGGAAAAAACAAAAATTTATGTAAAAATGTTGCTCCAAGATTCACCTATATCCTCCAAATCACAAAATATATGGGAAAATTGAGAGAGGTTATTGAAGAGATGCCAGTTATTATGAAAAACCTCCTTCAGTTTCTAAAAATAGTATTCCAACTCATCATAATCTGTCCTTAAAGACAGTGACTAAAACATGAAAAACAGAGTATTTAATTTCTGGAAATATGGTGCTCAAAGATTGACCTATATTTCACGAATCACAATCGATATTGGAAAAATGAGAGAGTTTATTGAAGAGCCTCCCATTATTATGAAAAAACTCCTTCTGTTTCTAAAAATACTCTTCTATATTATCAGAATCTGTCTCCCAAGACAGTGACTAAAACAGGAAAATCTAGATTTCCAAATCTAGTCATATTCCTACATTTTAGGATTTGATCTCTAGAATATTTCCATTGATAAAATGAAGTGCCACCTACACTCATGGATGATATTTGATAATATATATGATTAGACATCATCATCTTCTCCTTAATAAACTCAACCAAGTTGAATTTGACCTTTTGACCAAAATAATACATTTTGGAAAATTTCTTAAAAGAACGCCTCATCTTGTCCTGAACTTTTGACTGTCTTCTCGAGCTCTAAATGAAGATCTGAAAGTACCATTGGAAATATTAGGATGTCTAGTTGTAAATAAACTATTTGAATGTATAAAATAGACTCTCCATGACTCAGAAAATTGATTTTTTCCAAGGCAGTTTATCAGCTGAAAAACCTGCACTTTCACCAGCTCAATACACTGTGAAAATAATCATTTAGTTGGTGAAAAGGGAGACTTTCACCGGCTTACTTCACTGTGAAAAAGTCATTTAGCCGATGAAAGATAAAATTTTCTTTTTGATATATTTTGAGATGCCACATCATTTTTTCATTGGATAATAGGATTTAAGGATGATCATATATACTTTAAAACTTAAATACTTATAAATAAATCTTTACCTTATTATCATCTTATGATATGATATCAAAACAAATTTCAGAATGAATTATTTGATCACTAACAGGTATGTGGACAAATTTTGATTGTGGTCGTTATGCAACTTCCCCTGTGTCTGTATGAACTATAGAGGATTTTGATCAGTGTGGATGATTGTCTCCTTTCCCATAATGTAATGTTTCCATTGACGATAGTATTTCACAATGGAATACATTTATTTGTCATAGGTGGGGTATTTTCGGATAGTATATGAGAGTGTCTCACTATGGTATGCTACTGGATGACCATGCTAAGTGAGAACTGTTCCTACAACATAGTTGGAGGCATCAGTCTCCATATCGAACGGTTGTTGCAGATTGGGTAAGGAGAGTACTAGAGTTGAGCACAAGTGATGCTTCAGATCATTAAATGCTTATCGTCGTGCATTCCCCCATGAAAAATTTTCCTTGTCACCACCCTTGGTTACTTGGTTGAGAGCTCATGCAATATGGGAGAATCCCAACATGAACCTTCGGTAGAATTTGGCAAGTCCTAAGAAGCTCTGTAGTTCCATTAGTGTGGTCACGACTGGTCAATAACGTATGACTTGGATCTTAGTTGGATCCACATGTACCCCATTCTCATCAACAATGTAGCCCAAGTATTGGACCTTGTTCATGCAAAAGGAACATTTTTCCAAGTTGGCATATATCTTGTGCTACCGTAGAGTGCCCAAAACCTACTGAATATGTTGCATGTTCTCCTCCCAAGTTTTGCAGAAGATGAGGATGCCATCCAGATATACCACAAAAAAAGAGTTGGTGAAGGGTCTCAATACATCATCCATCAATCTCATGAAAGTTGTTGGTGCATTTGTTAATCCAAAGAGCATGACCAACCATTCGAAGAGACCTTCTTTAGATTTGAAAGTTGTCTTCCATACATTAGTTGCTTCAATGGGAACCTGGTGGTAGCCATACTTTAGGTCAATATTGTTGAAGAAATTTCCCCCCTTGAGTTGGTCAAGAAGGTCATCAATTCGAGGAATCAGGTACTGGTTTGTTATAGCAAGATTTTACTCACCCCATGAAACATGCTCAGAAGGCATTTTCCATTTCCCTATGCAGACTTGAAGTCCCTTTTTGCAGTTCCTAGAGCTAAAAATTGTATTTTTTCACATATACTCACCCTAATAGCTATACAACATGCGTATACACAGGTTGCACCATTATAACATGTGTACATTGGGTTTTGTGCCCAAAATTATAAAATGGTGTCGATTTTCCATGTCACATCTAGAGATCCATGATCCTTGACCTTCCATATTCTGGAAACATTTTGACACGGCCCTTCAGTTCCATTTGAAGGCTATAAATGGGCCATATCCAAGTTGTGGAAGAGAGGAGAATAATTCAACTTTGAGAGAAAAGTTACTCTGGAGAAATTATTCACTTCATATTGAGTCTGCATCCCTTTGTCCTTTTAAGTATGAACACATTGTTTAGCCCCCAAGCTCTTCCCTATTTGATGGAGAACCTCATTGTCTCTCTTATATGAGATTTCCTTTGGTGGAGGATTGAAGTGGTGGAGGCCCAGCTGGAAGGGACTTAGTTTCTTGGTTTCGAGACGTGACGATACAAAATGTTTCCATTCATATACTTCTATTGTTCATATTTTAATAGAAATACTATTTTCTTGTCCAATTAATGTCTTGCAAATATTTGAATTGTTATTCAATGGGTGTATCTATTATGAATATTGATGGATTATGTTTTTAAATGTGCTAACTTTATATATTATAACCATATGCTTGTGTATCTTAGTTCTTGAGGACAAGTTGCAAATGTATAGCTTTGAATGAAGTGATCAACAATGGACTTCATCGAACGTATAGACGAGGTAGCCTCTTTATCTTGTCTTGTTAGCATGTTTGTTTATATAGCAAATTTGAGATTAGAGTTGATTTTTGCAGTCATTTTCATCTGTTGTGGTTTACCCCATGCCATAGAGTGATTTTCCTCATAACAGAATTGGTGACCATACTGGGGATATAATCTTCTTTTTGGGGTTTGGAGTGTTTTTCTCCTTTGATTGCTCTCAATTATATTGAGTTTTTTGTCATCTGATTGCTTGACATCCTTTGTTCATTTTGAGTATGAGATTCTTGGCCTTATCCTTAACCTAGAAGTGTTTTAATACATATATGTTGGTTTCCCTTGATAGATGTGTACATGCACAAGATGTAGTTCTATAGGGAGCATGCATATGTGGTGTTCTCCTGAACATTCGTGTACATCATATTTTTTTTCTTGATTGCTCAGTTTGATGTTTTTTGGGTAAGTGTTGATGGTTGCCGAGTCTTATTAGTTCTTTGTCATAACTTTTAAGTGCCTTCAGAGTGATAGGAAACCTTTATTTGGTTGAATTTTCAGGCGGTTTTTTCTTTCTCATCATTTTTTTCATTGGTTGTCCTTGCATCTTGGGCTGGGTGTTTTCTTCTTGATATCATACTTGGTTTGTGTCTTTTTTCTTACAGTAGGGCCTATATTTCAAGTTGTTGTTCAGTCCTTGAATTTTCATTTCCTTATATTGAAAATACAAAAAATATACATTTTGCATTATTGTCATTTGATCTTTTGGGTTCTTGTTGTTGATCTTAGTACATGAATGGAAAGATTGCATCTTATTTGAAATTGCAGAATTGAATTGAAAGTTGCATTTTGAAAAGCTTATCATTTATTGAGAATTGAAGTTAGGACTTTGCATTATATTCATATTCATCTCTTTTACTTGTTGATTCATAACATCATCAGTATCACGACCACACCTTTTGAGTAAACAAAGCCACTAAAAGTAACACTGATAAATTTAAGATTGATTAGAAATGAATTTTTTTTTCAGGGTTCACAAACTACCTTAAGATTTAGAGCTTTGGAATAGGATTTTGTGAGTAAAATTCTCCAAGGCTATTAAACTCAACATATGTGTTTGACTAAGGGAGTGGTGAAATCCATTGTATAAGTGGTGACGCCAGGAGGCTCTTCTCACACTGGAGTTAAGCACGAGGTCACATGAAGTTGGTTGAGGAGATATCCATCCAATACCTTCTTAGCATCAGAGATATTTCTGGGGATCTATTCATATATGGGGGTCTTGCTAGTACCTTTACTTCTGCGAGAGGTGGTTCTTTCGAGATTTTGGGCTTTGCTACCCTGCCCATATGGTGGAACTGACTTATGACTATTCACCTGCGTGTTTTGTATATCTTGGTGACTTAGTTGCTTGACATAGGTAGCCACATGGGTTACTTGTAGAGGTTATTACACAGGTACCCTGGGTCAAATAAGCATCAGACATCACACAACCTTTATGGAGGATTACCTCTCTGGGGGGATCTGATTCACTTCGTTGTTAAGTCCACAAGGGCCATTATAATTGATTCTGATACCTCCAATCTTTTGAAGGGAGTCTCAGGCCCCTCTTAGGTGGGACATACCTACTTTAGTGAGGGAGTCCCCTTTCAACCACTATATCTTGTTTGTGTGCATATTGGCATTTTTGTTTATTTTGGTGTGCTCTTTGATTGTTAGCTGGCCTTAAGATTTTGTACTACGTCATGAATTTTCATTTTTATGGTTAGTGGAGCCCCTGTGACTCCCTCAGTTAGCGTTACCCAGCCCATGGTCTTTCCTCATTCCATGGATATGAATCATTTTATATTTCCAAATGGTACGTCGAATCATGATTCTCATCCAATACCTTGGGCCTCTAATCATTTTTCTCATGGTATTCCATACATGTATTTGCACTTGCCATCCTCTTTCTCATCTCCTTATGTGAATCCTAGTTTTGGGTCTGCAGGCATGATGCCTCCTTTTTCTCCCTTTTCGTTTGGTGGGAGTCATATCCCTCAACCAACTCTTATGGTAGGAGGTTGGAATATTCCTTCCTATGGATCCAATCCTAACTTCAATTTTCCAGGAGCAAGTTCTCAAATGGGCGGTCATTCTACTTATTCCATCCCATCCATCTATCCTTCTTACACTATGTTTGTTCCTACGAACGCTTTTCCCATGGAGGATCTCCATTTGTACTCTTGTGTTTCATCCGGGGGTAGTCAATTTTATAGTATGGGAAACCCCCTTCATAGAGTTCCTTCCTCTGGGGGCAACATATATCCTCACCCGAGTAATCCTTGTCATGTCACTTTCTCTTTGCAAGTGGCTTCCTCAATGATGATGCCCTTACAACCCTTTATGAATTAGTTTGGAGGAGGATACTATCCTTCCAGACAGGGACATGGTGTATACTAGAACCCTTCCTAGACCACAATTTCTCAAAACCAGTCTTTCCCGGAACCTTGGTCTCAAGTTTCGCAACCAACTGCTGCCACTAGGCGAGTCACTACAAGTCATACTGACATTATATCACCAAACTCAGCTAGTCATGTTGGATATAGGTCAACAACCTTTTCAAGTCATGTTGAAGACCAACAACTAGCCACTGCATGTCACAATGGGGGCACAACTCTAGTCACTGCTAGTCACATTGTGCATACATCACCAACCTCTACTAGTCATGTTGGGGATTCATCACCAACCTCTGCAAGTAATGTTGGAGATCTTCTACTAGTCTTTGCAAGTCATGTTAGAAGCATGTCACCATCCATTGCAAGCCATGCTGGGGGCATTCATATGATTGAGAAGCCTAGATGTATAAGACATAATCCCAACTTCCTTTGTAGGATTTTCAAAGGAGATCACCTTACTCATTTTCTCCCTGCTACTGTTGTGGTACAAGAAGCGTGGTCCTTTCCTAGGGGCCTTTTGGGTTCTGAGTCATCTTTGGTTTCCCAACATTATAATCCTTCTTTGGTTGATACAGCGGTCATGATGATGCAATAATCGGTTGACACCACTCTTATTTTGGGGGCTAATGCATCTCTTGACCATGTTGTCTCCCATCCTGTTCAACCAGCGGTCATGTCGATGAAATCTTCGGCCAACACCAATATTGTTTTTGGGGGTGATATGTCTCTTGACCTTATTGTCTCGCATCATATTCAACCAATGATTGAATAAGTGGTCATGCCGATGCAATATTTCGTTGATCCCACTCTTCTCTTGGAGAGAGAAAATTCTAAGGAATTGACAATGTCGATGTAGTCTTTGGTCAATCCCACTCTTATTTTGAGGGGTGATGCATATTTCGACCATGTCCTTAGCATTTCTAGTCCTATAACTTATAAACAAGGGAGAATTCCACTCTCTCTGAGTACACTCCCTCCGAGTCCTAGGATGGTTTCCTTTGATTGGAATGATCTTATAGAGCCTCAACTTCCTTCTTCTACACCTTTCCAGATAAGGGGAATTATTCGATACATTGTATATAAGGTAACCTCTGAAAGTATTTTATCCTCCTCGACTTGGAAATATTTGGGCTTTCCCAAGATTGTGTAATTTATCTATGAGTTGTTGACTTTTGAAATAAGTTCTGCACGGGATCCCTGGCCTCCCCCATGATATGTTGCTTAGAAAATCATCCCACAAGTCTCGTTAAGCTCTTTTCCAACTCTCTCAAAAAGTGAACATATTGTCGAGCGAACTTGTCTCTTTCACACTCATAAATTGGATTTGAATGAACGTCTATTTGGTGTAAGTTTAGCCCTTTTTTGGTCCAATTAGACTAATTTCGAAAAAAGGAATACTCTAGTCACTAGTGGCTAGAAGAGTTCTCCTGGGTATTAGTTTATACTTTTTCATACCTAGGGCACTAAATTTACAAAAAAGGACAATCTTTGGAGTTAAGTTGTAATTGCATCTCATTCTATTACTTGCAGTATTGATCCTATTTTTGGTTCTCACTTTTGCATTATAATCCTATCACCTCAACAGTTTGCATCATCATCCAAGCAGAGCCTTGATTATATCCTTTCAAGCTTGACACCCTATATCCCAATAGGAAACATTCCCCTGAGTGTCCATATCCTACATGGACCTCCTTGCATTGAGCATAGGTATGTTCTACTATTGGGATTAGTTGCTTACTCGTGACAATTGTTTCCTCTTCTATATCATAGCATTCATTTGAATATGAAAAAACAAAAAAAGACGGACATGAAAAGAATATTATCCGATGTTGGTAGAAGTCGTGTCTCCTTTGAACGAAACACAAAATTTTGAGTCCACTTGTCATCAAAATTTTGGGTTTAGCATGACCTTAGGAAGTTGGGCTTGTTACATAGAGTTTACTCCCCTAACTGGTTACTCTTCCAGTCCCTATGGAGAGTTTGATTGGTGCCTCCTGCATCACAAATTTTCATCATTAATTCTATGCTTCTAGAGTCATCTATATGTCTCATGCTCTTGTTCAAAGGATGTCTATCAGCCTGTGTCAGCCATTTCTCAGAACTCTTGAATTTGCATGTTGGCCATACCCTCAGTGCATCTCATAATTACATGAAGTTGTATTGCTACCGTGCGCCCTAGTCCTACTTTCCTTATGGGTAGGTAACCTTGAACCCAACAGTCAACATCTCCTCATTGGTTGCTGACTGGGGGGTTTCCCTTGTGTTTGACGACAATAAAAATATTCACACATTGGGATTCATGTAGTGTCTTGGAATCCATTAGCCTTATTGGTTGTTTCATCACCTTTTTCAACAATTTTACTTATTGGTTGCTATTCATAGGGTCTTTTTCATGCACTGCTTGCATCTGGTGCATGCAAAAGATGCACAGGGTCATTGGTTCGTGAACATGGTCTTCTTACGAGTTCTTCCAAATCATCAAGCTCCTGCTTTGTACCTCATGATGACTAATGAGAGATGCCTTAATGCTCTCCTTTCAATGGGTCTCCTTCCATTGACTTCATCTCATCTATTTTGGAAATGAGGCCTAGAGTCCTATGAGTGCCTAGAGGCTTGTAGACATTAATGGAAGGTTCTCTCACCATCGACAGTTGGGAATACATCAATGTCTCATGATCGATGGATTCTTCAAGTGTTCAACCTCAACTCCTTTATTCACACTTGTAAGAATGTACTTAGTGCCTTGATACCTAATTTCATTATCGGTAGGTTGTCTTGCATGTGTTAATGATATACCTTAATGACCAGTAATCAAACGAAGTCTCATCGTGTTTGACCTCAACTCCTTTGTTCACATGATGTATACTTGCTCCTTTGGCTGATCGTGTAGAAGAATAGAAGACACCAGTTCCTGGTCGCAACTTTTCTGAGTTGTTTCTATCATTCATTGGACCAGTACCTATATGACTTTAGTGATCATGGGAGATCTGATTGTACTCCATTGTATATAGATATCTTCAGATTAATTTTGAGACTAGTTTTCACTAGGCCTTGTTCATGACTATGACAGCCTATGGCATGTATCTACTTTTGTATTTCCTATACATGGCCATGAAAAATTGTTTGGTATATTTCCACATGGATCTACAGTGTAATTCAAATTGGCAGCCATGTGTACAAAGTCATTATGGATTGTAATATTCTTATGAGCAACTAGTTCATCCAGATAGGTATCCATTACTCCACTTCTGGGAATTATAATGTATTTTGGACATCGTAGATACTCCTCTGACCTCACACATTAGATGGCATCTGTTATAGAAATATTTTCCTTACCGCATGCAATGTGCTCAAAAGGCCTTTTCAATTTCCCTATGCAGACTTAAAGTCCCTTTTTGAAGTTCCCAAAGATAAAAATTGTATTTTTCCACATACACGCACCCTAACAGCTATACAACATGTGTATACATAGGTTGCACCATTACAACCTGCGTACCTCGGGTTTTGTGCCTAAAATTAACAAATGGTGTCGGGTTTCCATGTCACGTCATGAGATCCATGATCCTTGACCTTCCATATAAAAGAAAATTTCTGACTCAACCCTTCAATTCCATTTGAAAGCTATAAATGGGTCATATCCAAGTTGTGGAAGAGATGAGAAGAATTCAACTTTGAGAGAAAAGTTACTCTGGAGAAATTATTCACTTCATATTGAGTCTGCATCCCTTTGTCCTTTTAAGTCTGAACACATTGTTCAGCCCCCAAGCTCTTCCCTATTTGATGGAGAACCTCGTTTTCTCTCTGATATGATCTTGCCTTTGGTGGAGGATTGAAGTGGTGGAGGCCCAACTGAAAGGGCCTTAGTTTCTCGGTTCCGAGACGTACCGACACGAAATTTTTTCATTCATATACTTATGTTTTTCATATTTTAATAGAAATACTCTTTTCTTGTCCAATTAATGTCTTGCAAATATTTGAATTGTTATTCTATGGATGTATTTGTTATGAATATTGACGGATTATGTTGTTATATGTGCTAACTTTATATATTATCACCATATGCTTGTGTATCTTGGTTGTTGAGGATAAGTTGGATGTGTATAGCTTTGAGTCAAGTGCTCAATGATGGACTTCATCGAACGTATGGACAAGGTAGGATCTTTATCTTGTCTTGTTAGCATGTTTTTTTATATAACATACTTGAGATTAGAGTTGATTTCTGTAGTCATTTCCATCTGTTGTGGTTTACCCCATGCCATAGAGTTATTTTCCTTGTAACATGGTTCCTAACTGTGTTTTTTTTAATGCTCTGTAATCAATGCAGAGCCGCCATATCTCGTCTTTCTTTTATACCATCACAATAGAGATTCCGCAAGGGGAGGAGTTGTGTCAGATTTTCCCCTTTTGAAGCAGCCCTTGGATATGGAACTTGATTTCATCATTTTCCACCAGCGAGCAATGATAGACTGGTCCATTAGGTAGCGGTCCATCGAGGGTTAGATCAATTGGATGCTTGACTTGACAATGTGTCGGTACCCTGGTAGGTGAGGAGAAGATGTCTCTATACTCTTCCACGATCCCGTACACTTTCTTCTGCTATAAAGAGAAGCTTTGTGTGGTCATGGATGTGGCAACGACCTTCTGCTTACCGCGAGCATGGATCACAAAGAAGACGAACTTCCTGGTTTTTGAAATGATCTTACTGAATTTCTTAGTGGAGATTAAGGAAATAGCAGTAGTCGGCGCTACCTCTGGTATCCTATACAATTGTCTACCTAAAGTAATAATAACACTACGGGGTCTAGAGTCATACACAACATGTCGCTTCCACAAATATGGATTGCCTAAAAGAAGATCACAAACTTCAAGGGGAGAAATATCACACAATACCTCGTCTTTGAAGGGCTTGATGTTGTAGGGCTAACGACATTGTTGGATGACGTGAAGATCTCGTCCTTGGTGAATCCACCCGATGGTGTAGGGTTGTGGGTGTAGTGTTATCGACAGGTCCAACCGCTTGACTACCTCTATTGAGATCAGGTTCTTCTGACTATTGATATTGACAATGAAATGTAGCGGAGTCCCCTTTACCCACATCTGTGAGTGGAAGAGGTGTTCCCCTTCCTCTATTTGTTCTATTTTTCTTGGCTGGACTTTGGTGATAGCGACAATGTCATTGGATTCAACATTGATGATACACTTCCCACTTTCTAGATTCGATTCGAAGTCAGAATCTGCCTCTGACTCAGAAGCTTTCAGCTTGACCACCAGTGACTTCTTGGAGAAACATTCTTCGGTGTTGTGCTAAGGGATTTTATAGTATTCACACCACTTTCCCATGTCCTTTTCTGACTTCTCATTACCCTTCTTGGGTTGTAGCTTGGACTAGTTATCCTAAGAGTGACCATATTTTCTTTGTCCCTTGTTTGGTGGGTTGGGACTGCATTTTCCCTACTTTCGCTGTGAGGAATTTGTAGATCCTAACTCTCACCTCTTCTGTATAAATTTCTGCTCGATCTTGACAACATATCTATAAGCCACACCTAATGATGCGATGTCAAGAAACTCTATTTATGTTTGAATGTATCTGTGCAGACACCCACAATATTTGATCACTAAATGTCATTCAGATTCTTTGATACCTAATTTGGTGTATAGAGTATGGAAAATATTGGTGAAATCTGGTACTGTCTGGTCCCTTTCTTGACGCAACGTGGTCCATCTTGTGTACTGATCCACTATTATCCCATATGTTGAAATAATATACCCCAAATAGTGGATCTTTTTTTATTATAAAAGATGCACTTAGTTTGGAATACAACTTGTTCTCTCTTAAAACTTGCAACACCATTCTTAAATGATGCTCATGTTCCACTTTTGTCTTGGATTAGATGAGAATATCATCTAGGAAAACATTCACAAACTTGTCCAGGTATACCCTGAACACTCCACTAATCAAGAATATGAAAATAGTTGGGGCATTTGATAGTCCAAATGGCACTACCGTAAATTCATAATGCCAATATATTGTTCTAAATGTTGTTTTGTTGATATACTCTTCCTTTATCCTCACTTGATGACAACTTGATCTCAAGTCAATCTTGGAAAAGATTCTTGCACCTTCTAGCTGATCAAATAAATCATCAATCTTTTGCAAGGGATATTTTTTCTTTATGGTGACATTGTTTAGCTTCCTTAAATCAATACACAACCTTAAGGTTCGATATTTCTTCTTCACAAAAAGAACTGGGGAACCCCAAGGTGACACACTTGGGAGTATATACCCCTTCTTCAAAATTTATTCAAGTTGCATTTGCAACTCTTTTCAATTATTGTGTGCCCATTTTGTAAGGTGTCTTGGACACTGGGGCATCCCCTGCCACCAAGTCAATAGAAAAATCTATGTCTCTCTTTGGTGGTAATCCTAGGATTTCCCCAAAAACATATTCAAAATATTTCAAGACTCGATAGTCTTCAATACTTKCCACTTTATCTCTAATTGCCTCTTTCATAAGGGCTACAAAAATATGACATCCCTTCCTGAAACTATTTTTGAGCTGCATGGATGAAATTTCCCTAATATCTACATCTCTTGGAGTGCCTTGAACTTTTCCCTAGTGCCCCTCGTCATCAAGAAAAATGAGTGTCTTGTTGTAACAATCTATAACAACATGGTGTTTCTCCAACCAATCCATGCCAATTAGAAAATCATATGGACCCAATTGTATAATGTTCACATGTACCTTTGTGTTGAGTCCATTGATGTCTATTGAGAAATATTCAACATTTCCCATGTTGACATGTAGCCCTACGAATTCCTCTTTGTGCTTGTAGGACCCTTGGGAATCCTCCATGCCTATAGTTCTCATACAATAACCAAAATTCCTTCCTGTACCTCAAAATTATGTAAGAAAAATGTCCATGCAATAATGTTTTGTTAGACAAAAATATATACATGCATATATACAGTTCTGGAAAAAGAATGCATAAATTTTCTTGCTCTTTAATGACACTATTCATGTTATTTTCAGTTGAATTCAAAATCGATACTCAAATTAAATTTTTGGGTTGATAGAAGGATTATCCTCCTCACAACCTTTCCATCAACTATTTGTTTTCCCAAATCTCGGGTTCAAGCTAAAAGTTATGGTCTACAAAAGTTTTGATTGTTTTCCCATTTTTACTGTATCTGGTACATGTGTCTTCATTCTCTTCCTTCACATTTTTTTGTACCCAAATCCCAAATCTAGAACTTTGAATGTATTCTATGGTTCATAAGATTTCCATAGACTATTCATGTGCCCCAAACAGACTTTAGAGCAAGAATTTATGCCCTCTAGAAGCAAATTGGTACCTAAAATATACCTTGTACTTTTTAGGATGTAACTTCCTCATACATGCATTGTTCTGCGCTTAGAATATCTCGTTGGAAAGATCTTCTTGAGCTATTTTATTTAAGTAGTAAAGACAAGGTGAACCTTGGAACACCCTATTCATGTGACTTTTGACTACCTAAAAACATCGTTTAGGCCCTCAAAAATTCCCCGCAAGTTGAAGACCTACAAAAACTACAATTTTACATGGAAAATTAATAGTTTTCCTACTGTAATAGACCATAATTCGAATCCGTGACATCAAAAAACACCTTTTCACCCCTTTTCCATCGAGAGAATCAAGTTACCCTATGTTCGGACTTCCCCGAATCCCACAGTCTACGAACCAATCTCAATGCTATCAACTCTTTCTCTTTATGGATGATTCTCCCAGATGGGTCAACTTAACACACCTTTAGAATCCCCTGCCACCCACAACCCATGAGCCAATCAGATTCCTTTTTAGACTATTCTTTATGGATAGGTCAAGTTACATTCCATCAATATCTTCCCTAACTACAATCCTCAATCCTAATGACTTTATCTTCGTGGTCACTTCCATTTTGTATCCCTTTACCTTTGCAAAATTTTCCCTACCATTGTCAACACACAATATTTAGATTTTCCCATGAGTTGCAACTCACAAACCTTCGCAACCTTTCCTTCGTGGGAATTTCTTTGCAACTATCAAAACACAAACTCAAGGTTTTCCAGTGAGCCACAAGCTTCAAAACTACATGTCCTTTCCTTTGCGGACATTTCTCTTTGACTACCAATATAAGAAATTTACATTTTCCCATGAGCCCACAACCAAAATACTATGTGAAACCTTCCTTTTGTACATTCCCTTGCAACTTCCAAAACACATACTTAATGTTTTTCCCATGATTCCTATTGGAACAGGGGCAGACCCAGGGTTCAGCTCTAAAAATGCACCAGCAAGCCCTAACTACTGGCCCTTTCGGAAACACCTATGAATTAGATGTAGTCTCACCCAAAGTAGCTATAGGGGGTTGCAGGACATAGGTGTATACAACCAAAGGAAATGCAAAGTGGATCCAATACAACAACAACACAACATCTAGATATCATTTGCCAACTTAAACCTACTTCGCACAGTATACCTCAAATCTAGAACAATAATGCAATAACAGAGCAATCATAAGACAAAGAACACGACATTAACCATACAACAATAAGATATATGTGGTTCACCCTCTCCCTAGGGCTACACCCACAAAAATGTGTTTCTTGATATTATATAAAACATACAGTTCTATTTGCGCTCTTAGCTTGCAAATTTCTCTCTTCTTCTCTCTCTCCTCTCCCCTCCCTGCACACCCAACTGCAGGGTTGATCTTCTCACCCAGCTGAAGATATTACAACACAAACTTTTCTCACCACACGATACTTCCCTCTCTCATCAATAATAACAACCATTCAAATAACATAATCTACCCAATCCCAGATCCTCTTGACCTTTATTTATACATTACATTGACTCTCAGACAACCTTAGGTTGAAACCTAGGTGTCAAAACCCTAGATACCAAAACCCTAGGTGTCTAAAACCCTAGGTCAACTTGATCCACATTTTTCGGGCTTCACCAGCCTGTCTTTTCTTCCTTCTCGTGAAGTAATCCAAAGCATCTACCAGTGGCTTTTTCCACTTGCTGAGTTGTCCATGATCCATCTTTCTTGCTGATTTGTTCTTCTCTATCTTCTCGTCAAATGGCTCTCTCTCTCATACTTCACTCCTTCTTTTTTGATTCTTTGGCCACTTCGACCTAATATCAGTCAATGTGTCTTCACGCAATTTGCATTTCATCTTTCCTCTTCCTTTTTTTTTGTTTTTATTCTCAATCCATACCCAAGGGCCAACAAGCCCCCAACACTCACTTGTGACTCATCCCGAGGCACTTTTATCTGAACCTTCTTCTTTAGTTTAACTTCAGACTACACAATGCAGCCTATGCTTTTGGCTCCATTCCTCCCCATTGTTTTTCAGACTATATTTTATGTGTCTGATACCTAGACCCTTCTCCTTCTGCTTCTATTGAGAGCTGCGAGGTAGCTGGTTGTCATAGTACAATTTCAACTGACTCCCATTCACCAAACCTTCCTTCCAATCTCTATTCAAAGTCTTCAACTATGTAGCTCCTCCTTCTGTAACATAGGCGACCTCATATGGTCCCAGCCAATGTGTTCTGAACTTCCCTGGATGCTTCATGAACTTGTTGTCATATACCAATACCAGATCTTATTGCTTAAAGGATTTCTTCCTGATGTGTCTGTCATGGTAAGCCTTCTCTCATTATTTCTATACTTGCTGATGGAATCCTGCAATAAATCTGTCTTCCTCAATCTCTACCAACTACACAAGTCTATCTTGCAGTGCACTAGTGTCATCCATATCTGTGAATGATGCAATCCTTAGGATAGGAACTAAGTATTCCAGAGGCACAACCACTTCTAAACCATAAACCAACTTAAATGGGGTCTTCATTGTCAACTTCTTACAAGTGGTCCTATAGGCCCATAACACAGCTGGTACTCTCAAATCCCAGTCATCTCTATTTACACTTCAAATCTTCATCAACGCAGTCTCCAAAATCTTGTTGAAGGCTTCAACTGTACCATTTGCTTGTGGATGATATGGAGTGCTCTTTTGGTGATGAACTTCAAATTCCCGAGTCAAGGCTTCAATAGTTTTATTAATAAAATGTGTACCTTGATCACTCATAAGGATCTTCGAGCATCCAAACCTGGTTATGATATCATAAAATATGAAATGCGCAGCTGTAGTTTCACTACAGTCCTTAACTGCTCTTTCTTCTACCCATCTGGTCAAATACTCTGTCCCAATGATGATGTATCTTGCTCCTGTGCACTTTCCTAGTGGGTTGATAGGTCCCACGAATTCAATGGCCCATTTCTCAAATGCCTGTAAGTTTAGTTGGGGTGCTAAAGGCATATCATCTCTTCTGGAAGGTTTCCCAGCTCTTTAGCATACATCGCAGGCTCTGTAGTATTCTTTAGCATCTCTATGTAAAGTGGTCCACCAGAGGCCAGCTCACAAAACCTTCTGCGTTGTTTCTTTCCCTACGTAGTGTCCTCCTGCGATGCCTTCATGTGCTTCTACTAGAATTAGTGGTCTTTCTGCCTCCATAACACATATCCTCAAGATCTCACTAGGTACCATCTTATATAACTGTCCAGCTATAAGTGAAAAATCTGTAGCGCGCACTACCATTTGTTTCTTCTGAATGACTATGTATTCGCGAGGTGCCATTCCTATTGATAGGAACTGAACTATCTCTAGGAAGTGATCATCAATCTTTCCGATGACCAACAACTGTGCATCTGGCAGTGTATCCTCCAAACTAGTAGGTTCCTCTCCATGTTCCAACCTAGACAAGTGGTCAGGTCCCTTGTTCATTTTCCTTGGCTTTACCACAATTTCAAAATCATATTCATGAAATAGAAGAATCCATATGCATATACTACCCCCCAATATTGTCTTGTTGACTAAGTATTTCAATGCAGAGTGATGTGTGAACATCTTAAAGTGTCCTCCCAACAAGTATTGACGAAATTTCTGTAGTGCATACACCATGGCTAATCCTTCTCTTTCAGTGGTAGTGTAATTTATATCATTTGTTGAGAGATTCATGCTAGCAAAGAATAACAGGTGGTCAATATCTCCTCGTCTTGATTGTGCTAATATTGATCCCAATGCAATAGAGGATGCATTGACATGCACATGAAATTCCTTACTCCAGTATGGAAAAACCAGAATAGGCACAGTAACCATTTTCTGTTTCAGTGTGTCAAAGCTCCCTTGGCATTCTTTTGTCCAGTG
Organism: Picea engelmannii; assembly: GCA_009831015.1. Classification (NCBI taxonomy): domain Eukaryota; kingdom Viridiplantae; phylum Streptophyta; class Pinopsida; order Pinales; family Pinaceae; genus Picea; species Picea engelmannii. The sequence goes on along the minus strand of ML780136.1, from coordinate 330,519 downwards.
AAACTGACAATATTTCTTTAAAATATTCTCCATAGGTACTATAATCTATGCATATCCCTTAATGAACTTTCTGTAGTATCCATTATGTCCTAGCACAGTGCACAACTGTCTGACTGAAGTGGGGGGGGGTAGATCAACAATAATGGCAATCTTGGACGGATATACCAACAAGCCCTACTTACATAGAATATGTCCTAGAAATAATCCAAAGGGTGAAAATAAAATGCATTTATTCAAGTTTAGGGAAATCTAACATTGCCTGCACTTATCCAACATTAGTCTTAAGCATTCAATATGATTTTGTAGCAAGCTAAAAACCATCCAATCGTCAAAATAGGCTTCCAAAAATTTATGTAGAAACTCCTTGAATGCTTCGACCACCACCCTAGAAAAGATGTCTGGTGCATTGTTCAGTCCAAAAGGCATCACTGTATATTGGTAGGATGCCCATTCTGTTTCAAATGTGGTCTTATGTCGATCTTCCTTGGCAATCCTGATCTGGTGATAACCTGAAAATCCATTGATGAAGGGGTAGACTTCCTGTCCTCCCACATTATCTAACACTTCGTCTGTAAACGGTGTAGGAAATGGGTCATGTACACATGCATCATTAAATTTCCTCAAGGCTACACAGATTCTGATCTCTCCTGGTTTCTTGTCTTGAACCACCATAGGGATAATCCATTCTGACTCTTCAACAGGTTCAATAATTGTTGCTTCCAACATTCTGTCTAGTTCAATCTTAACTTTCTCCTTATACTTAGGATTCATTCTGTATGGTCTCTGCTTGAATGGTCTTGCATCTGGTTTCAAGGGAATCTTCATTTCTCCCATAGGTCCTTTGATGCCTTTCATATCAGTGAACTTGGTTGGAAACAAGTCCCGATATTCATGCAGTAATTATGTGATATTGTCGATAGTGGCATCATCCCAATAATCTTCAATGTTGGCCAAATTAGGGGCTTTATCTGTCCCAATATTGACTCTCTTGATTTTAATTGGTTGTCCAATGAAAGGTAGTTCAACTCCTGGTCCTTCTATATCTATTTTTCCTTCTGTTTCTGGGATGTTCACATTCCTAGGATCATTGTCTTCATCGACATTGATATTGTAACATCCTTGCATTTTCTGAAGAGGTGCAGTCCATTCATCCTCATCTTGATCCAAAGGGAGGTTAGGTGCCTCCTAAAGTAATTTATGTATTATAACCTGTAAATCTTGATCTACCATAGGGTACTAACTTTCAAATAAGAATGTGGCTATGAAGTTCTGATTCATACCTTTCCAATCCATAGTGATGAGGTGCAGTTCTGCTTGAAGGTACCAGTTGATAGGCAGTGTATCCAGTGTGTTAATGAATTTATGCACCCACTGCTCCTGAGGAATGTTGGTCCAGGCTTCCTTACAACTTCTCACATGGTCTCTCGGACAACTTTGACCTATTTATCTGACTTCACATCCTTCTACTTGCTCTGAGAAGCGTGTTGTTATCAAAGTGTGACATAGCACCCAGTTCGCGATGTTCTTCTTATGCGCTCTCCACCATCTTGCTGGAGTAGCCTTCAAAGCTTCGTCAAGTGCCAACAATGTCTGTTGTATTGGTACAATTTCTTCAAATTCTAGCAAGAAAGTTTCTAAATGGTTCAAACCATCAAAGGTAGGAAAATTACTTATTGTTGTGTCGATCCAGCGAAGTTCTCTAGTTAATCTAGCACATCATCGCACAAAGACTTCATACATTTCTTTTGCTAGTTTTCTAGTGCTTATTCTAAGTCTGATGAACATGCGTTGTCACTTTGCTAGCTTAAATTTCCATCTGTTGTAGGATTAATGTAATTCTGTTGTCTTGATGTCAATTTGTATATATTCTCTAGCTCATATGTGCAATCCTCTTCTCTTATGGGCTATGTGTATCTATGACCTTTATCGGGATCCAAAGGTGCAATGAACCTATGGCCATCACCTTCAAATGTCATTCTTATTTTCTTTAAGTCAACCATAGTATAATTATTGAATGCCCAATCAATTCCTAACAGTGTGGGATAAGGACTACTATCATCGACTATCTCAATTACTTCGAAGTTTACAACCGTTCTGACCCCATTGATGTCCACAAGGATATGTTCCAGTCTTCCAAAGGGGCTCACAGCCTGCTGATTGGCCATCCTAAGCCTGATGGGGGAATAAATCAACTTAGGTTTTCCCATTAGTGCCCAAGTCTGCTTCATCATAACATTGACCTCCAACTCTAAGTCGAGGACCACATAATCTATATCATAATCTCCAATCTGAGCATTCAGATGAATATCCTTATTTGTCCTTCTCTTTTTAGATACTTGATGTACTGCCCTACTTACTAAGGGATCTACCTTTCCTATTTCATACTGTTTGATCAAGTTTTTTAGCTCTTGTACAATGCTTTCATCCTTTATCAAATTAATGCAAGTACATAAGAATTGCATATGTTGACTTACCTCTTTTCCTTGTATGGGTGAAGAAGACTTATCAAATGCTAGAGGCATTCCATATTCTCTTATTTCTGGTCATTCTTTAGATGAAGAATCCTGATCTTTTCCAAATTGTTTTCTTGCTTCCTCAAATATCTGTTTCTCTTTCTTTGGATCAAACTCTTGTGTCTTCTCTGCAACTTTTCTAACTCCTGATTGTTCCGTAATCTTTCCTGGTATTACTCTGTCTTCGCCTATCACAATGCCTCCTCTAGTGATAACATCAACTCTGGGGTTTTCTCTGCAAGGTTTTGCAGAGATCAGTTTTACTTTTTGGTTTCCTCCTCGTCTCTCCTGAAATTTGGCTAACAGTGCAAGAAAATCTTCTATGACATGTTCAAATGAGTTGCAGTAATGCAAGTGGTACAAGGGTTCTGAAAATCCCTTTCCAAGTGACTTGGTTGTGCATAGTTATAAAAGATGATCTGACCTCATCCTCGACCCATGCCTCCTCTTCGTCCTCTTCCTCTGAATCCACCATGAGGGTTGAATTTTCCTCTTCCTGGGGAAGTATACTTCATAGTTCTTCCTTCTTGTTGTACTTCACCTTGAATCCTATATGTATCTCTTGACCTTTCATGCAAGAGATCATAAGCTCTACATTCCTTCTCATCATGCCCCACAAATTTATAGAATGTGAAGTAAATATTTGTAGGTGTATGAACATATTTTTGCATGTAATAGAATTCACCAAGGTGATGTCTATTTCTACATACCTTGCACCAAGGTAGAGTAACCTTCTTCAAAGGGATCAGAGCTCCAAAAGCCAAGTATTCACGGAATAGGGGACAATTCTCCTTATCATGGCCTTCTAATTTGCATATGATACACCAGATGTCTTCTGTTTTATCTTTTCCTTTGTCTTTCTTCATATCTTCCACCTACAGAGACAAGATGGTTAACTGATTCAAGATTTGACTCATACCTGAGTTGGACTCTCCCATAGGGGTTGATTCTAGTTTTATAGCGATCTCCAATGCCTCATCTTGCAAAGAAATCTTCTTGTAACAACCTGTTTCCCCCAGTCTATAAAAATAACTATATTGGCCAAGAACTATGGCAAACTCAAAGATGTGAATGTTTGATTTGATGTATGTTTGTATAAAAGGTCGATGAATGTAAATAATGTTATGAATATGTGTTGCATGGTTGTTGGGAGGGGGATGTGCTGAAAGACACCACGATGGCTAATGAAAGGTGGTGGAAGGCACCTGGAATGGTGGCGTTAACTTCCACCAAACCAATACTGTATTGGTCTTTACTGGCTCAAAGACCAAAGCCTCTCTTTGACCCTGGAATGAATTAGTCACCAGGATGGTAGGTGGGGAGGCTCCTCATGAGTTAATGAGGGGATGGGGGTGAACCACCTATCCATAGAAGCCCTCAGACCTGACCATGGACGGGGGAATTCACGCCACATGCAACCTTGCAGAACAAGGCAAGAGAGGAAATGTGGGGGAAGGGGATAGAGGGCATACGTGACAGGGATCGCAGAAGAGAAGATGAAAAGAACTCTGGAGAGACAGAGAGAGAGCCCCAAACAGTGGAGAAGGAGAGAAAAACCTTCATTTTGGACTTCCATGGAGCTGGAAATAGGAGACTGAATCTCCAAGCATCGTGGTCTAGCTCGGGGGTGGCTAGTGGTAAATCCGTCTAGATTCACTGAGCCTACGGTTGGGTGGAAATGAGCACCCCTCTCAGTAGTCGCAACACGCCCGATGTTTTTTGATAAGTGTTATGTCTTGACTTTTGAATTGAATGCATGCTCATGTTTATACACTCATGAATGTTTTCTGTATGGACGTGTTTTCCTATGGCTTGATTTGGAATACAATGGATGCATGCTAATACTTATAGGACCATAATTGGTTTAGACATAGAATGAATAGGTTCAGGATACGAGTCTGTTCCCTGGAGAATGCCCCAATATACCTGGCTCGTGCTATGTCCTGGCTTAATTTTCCCGAAGGCACTTCATCCAGGGAGTTTCCTCGCACTCCCGAGTCGGAGTGAGTCCCTTGAAAGGGCTACCATGGTAGTAAACCCATGAGTTTACTTTACCCCTACCACAGAGTTTATAGGTCAGTGATTTAGGAAGGCTTTAGTCAGATCACCAAGTCTAGGGATAATTTACCCCGGAAACCCCCGAAAGGATGTCAGAGCTCTATTGCCCATCGTCCTTAACCTTTGCATAGGCCGGAGGGTGGACTTGGAAATGTCCTAAAAATCCTGAAGTATTCAGAACCGTCCATCTGCGCGGGACACATGGCAGTCGAGAAGCATTTCGCTGACCTGCGAATTGGAGTGGTCAATGGGTAGGATTGCATGAACTCACGATTCATGACACCGTGACGTGATCGTGGTCGTTGATTCAGGAGTGATCTGGACCATCGCTTTAGCATGAATATTTTTTAGCATTTCAATGTTTCAGCACCTGGGAGACCAAAGGGCAAGGCCCCTTGTCTTCGCAAGTCACAAAGTCCTGGTGTGCGAAACCCCGAAGCAGATTAGCAAAAATAGTTTTTGGATTTTCGGCGTTTTGACACCCAGGAAACTATAGGGCGATAACCCTCGCCTTCGTAAGTAACAAAGTCCCGGAGTGAGAAACTTCGAATCGTCTTAGTATGAATATGTTTCGGCGTTTCAGCACCCAGGAAACCATAGGGCAATAACCCTCACCTTCGCAAGTCATGAAGTCCTGGAGTGTGAAACTCCGAATCATCTTAGTATGAATATGTTTCGTCTTTTTGGCGTTTTGGCACCTGGGAAACCATAGGGTGATAACCATCGCCTTCGCAAGTCATGAAGTCCTGGAGTGCGAAACTCCAAATTGTCTTAGTGTGAATAGGATTTCAGGTTTCGGGGTTTGAAGAGTCGAAAGACTCGATCCCCTTGCATTTCGAACTCCTGGTTAGCGAAGTCCCAATATGGCTAGGACCATCGGATTAGGGGAGAGACTCACAGCCGTCGATCTCAAATAGAAGGTATGATTTCGGGTTTCAGGGTTTGAAGAGTCAAAAGACTCAATCCCCTTGCATTTTGAACTCTCAGTTACTGAAGTCCTAATACAGCTAGGATCGTCAGATCAAGGGAGAGACTTGCAGCCGTCGATCTCAAACAGAAGGCAGGATTTTGGGTTTTGGGGTTTGAAGAGTTGAAAGACTCGATCCCCTTGCATTTCAAACTCCCGGTTACCGAAGTCTTGATATAGCTAGGACCGTCGGATCAGGGGAGAGACTCGCAGCCGCCGATCTCAAATAAAAGGTAGGATTTTAGGTTTCGGGGTTTGAAGAGTAAAAAAGACTCGACCCTCATGCATCGCTGAGTTGTGAAGTGCGAAAGGCACTACTTGGCTTGGCCAGGGTCATAACTGATGATCACATGGAGGTGAAACCCATGCTTGGTACTTGATTCGTACACAACGAGTTTTCAATGAAATAACTGACGGATTGGCCTAAGGAAATTTTCGATAGGAAGAGCTAGCCTGTGCTAGGACTTCGTAGGGACTCGAGGATTCTGTCCCTCGAGAAGAAAAAAGAGAGAAAAAGGGGAAACAATCCATTATGCCGTAGTGGATGTGTTATGAATTGGTATCAGAGCATGGTTACAGCACTTGGCCTGCTTGGTCTCATGAAAGGGTTGCACAGAGACTCCATTCGAAGTACTCTTAAAAGGAGTAACCCTCTATCTTAACCCCCCCTTGATCAAAAGCCAAATTTAAGAATGAAAACTTCTATTGTGTGTATGCATGTGAAAAATATGAATTATGCACGAGTTATGAATGAATATAAATATTGACTAACAACAAGCGTTTTTCTTTTGCACACAAGCGGATGATCATCCGCAAAAAACTACAAACACATAGAATGGTGACTCACCACGAGGTGGGGGAAGGCTCCCACAATAGAGACGAAGATTCTAACGAAAGGAGGGCGGTAGGGACCCCTCCAGATCTAGTTGAGACTGTGAGGAACCTCATGGTCGAACTACAGAGCTGCAAGGTCAACAATGAGAGGATGATAAAAGAGCAAGAGAAGCAAATGAAAATTAATGCAGTCTTACTGCAGAGTTTATCTGACATACAAAGACAATTGTAGCATGAACCTGACACACATCACGCGAACCAACGACAGACAAAGAAGAGTCAAAGTCCACCTGAGATACGAAAATGTGGTCATGTAAGTAGCCAGACTGAGAATAGCACCTCGAGAAAAGTCCACCCCGGAGATAAAGGAAAAGTGTTGGACAATTCCTCTGGAAAGGAAGCTGGTGAATCAAAGGGATCTTCTAGCAGCAGAACTAGTTCTTATTCCCTAAGAAAATGGAAGAAGCGGAAGCTTTCCAAGAGTCATAATCTCAAAGAATTCAAGAAGGCCAAACCACCCTCCTTCGACGATGAAATAAAGAAGGGAGAGGAAGTGGAGGCCTAGCTGCTTGGACTAAAGAATTATTTTAGAGTCCATGACTTCTCAGAAAACTTGAAGGCCCGAGTAGCCACCTTCAACTTGAATGGAAAGGCTTCCATTTGGTGGGAAGACCTTAAGAATGTAAAAGGGATTCACGAAGAGGGCTTGTCTTGGGAACAGTTTGAGAAACACTTTAGAAGGAAGTATCTGTCGGAAAATTATTTCGATGAAAAGACTAAAGAATTCTATGAACTCAAGTTGGGGCAACTCACCATAGAGGAATATGTCAGCAGATTCCTCGAGTTGCTGAGGTACGTACCATATATAAAAGCAGAAAAGACAAAGGTGCAACGATTCATCAGTGGACTCCCTAAGGACTATCAGAACAGGATTGAGTTTGATGAGCCAAAAACTCTATAAGAAACTATCCGAAAAGAAAGATATTGTCATGAAAAGCTTGGGCATCGGACAGAACCTTGCGAAGGCAGAAGCAGAAGAATAGTTGGGGATTCCAGAAAAGGGGTTTAAATTGTTACAGGTATGAACTAACTGAGAGGGGGGGGTGAATCAGTTAGTGTAAATTATTAACCATTTCCCTCA
>ML780136.1:298144-316006 GCA_009831015.1 Picea engelmannii | reverse complement strand
AGATAGCATAAAGAACAACAATCACACACAACATTCATTCACAAGTATGAGACACAGATTTTTCAAGAGGAAACCCAACCAGGGAAAAAACCTCGTCTTCTTAAGATGTTCAGCAAGCTCCAACTTCGTTACATCTCATCTTTCATGAGCACCAACTCATAGAGGCTACAACCTCTGATTGCCAGCACCAACTGGCTGAGAGCATCAACTCCCACAGAATCCCATCACCCACTGGGTGGAAGCACCGACTTCCTTTTTACTTCAGCACCAACTGAATGAAGGCACCAACCTTCAGATTCTACAAGCACCCACTTGCAGAGAAAGAGACATACGTCTCCCTAGCACCACCCTACCACCCTAATTTGCCAAAATACATATTGCTCAAATCAACTTGTTCATTCTGATATAGCTTGCTTACCCTTTCTGCTAATATTCTCTGTACTCTTCACTGTTTCTGATCTGCTGCTCTGCCTCACTGTCCTCTGCAGCCCATTCTCAGCTTCTTCTCCTGTCACACAGATTCTCCTCCTTTTCTCACATCCAGAGTGCTCCCTCTTTCTCACATCAACAACAACAATTCATCTTTGTTCCAGCGCATTATATAGATTTACCACATGCAGAGTCTTTCCTTGCGTTTCTCAACTCCAACTGCAATTTCCCTTTCTTTCATTCTCTTTCTTCTTTTCGCATGCCAGCATTCTCCTTGATTTTCTAAACTGACTCTTTGCATGCCTACTCTACGCACGCCACATCATGCAACGCTGTGTTCCTCCTGTCTTAACTGCCAGTCTAATTTTAGACTAAAAGTCTTTCTGCTTTTCTTAACTCCAACTGCAGTTTCCCTTTTCGTTTATTCGTTCTTCTGCTTTTCGCGTGCCAGCATTCTCCCTGATTTTCTGAACTAGCTCTTTACTCTACCTCCTCTACGCATGCCACCTCATGCAACGCTGTGTTCCAGCATCTGCGTTTCAGCATCTGTGATCCAGCATTTGTGTTTCAGCATCTACGTTTCAGCATCTGTGTTTCATCACTTTAGCTTCTATGTTCCTGTACCTCTTGTGCGTGTTGTCAACCTTGACCGCTCCATAACCAATGACTGCTCTATAACCAACCGATTGCCATTAATGACAATCCTTGACCCCGTCTTCGTCATCTCCTATGTTGCAGCATTTGTGTCTGTGTTGAAGCATCTTTCAGCGTCTGTGTTTCAGCTTCTGTGTTCCAGCATCGTTTCAGCACTGTGTTTCAGCATCTGTGTACCAGCATTTGTGTTCTAGCACTTTGTGTTCCAGCATCGTTTCAGCACTGTGTTTCAGCATCTGTGTACCAGCATTTGTGTTCCAGCACTTGTTCGTACTCCATAAACAATCGATTTCCATCAATGACAACCTTGACCATCTGCGTCATCTCTGCTATGACAACCTTGACCATCTGCGTCATCTCTGCTATGACTACCTTGACCATCTGCGTCATCTCTGTGATGACTACCTTGACCATCTGCGTCATCTCTGTGATAGCCATATCTCCAACATAAATCCCCAAAATTTAAAAACTATAAAAAGAACTCAAGGATGAGCATCCCAGCCCGAAGTGTACACCAACAAAACTTCCCCTCCTTGGGCGGAAATAAACCTTCTGGATCTGCCCCAGGGAAGACTGATAACCCAAAGAGAGAACCTTTGAAATGTTGGGGTTGTGGAGAAGAACATCTACTGAGGGACTACCTGCACCGACAACAGAACAGCCGGAGAATTTACAGCGTTCAAGAAGCTACCACTATTAATGATGTGGCTAGGAGTGTGTCGCAAATTTATGCATCCTTGGATAATAACCAAGCCGGCCACCAAGCTTCAGTGGTGGAAATAAAAGGTATGATCACCAACCATCTAGTGTCTATTCTGATTGACCCTAGTTCAAATTTGAGTTATATATCCCCTAAGGCTATTGATAAGTGTAAACTACAGCCACATAAAAATGCCAAGACATGGTTGGTACAGTTATCCACTAGCACCAAAAGAAAGGTAGCGGAGGTCATACAAGCTTTCCAGTTCATTATGGGTGAATTCCCCACCCAAGCAACCCTTAACATATTACCCCTAGGATCGTATGACCTATTGATTGGTATGGACTGGATAGCCACGCATAAATCCAGACTAGACTGTTACCATAAAACCTTAGAATGTGTAAGTGAAGAAGGAAGAAGGATAACCCTTCAAGGGATCCAGAAACCTGTCTCGGTGAGACAGATATCAACTCTTCAAATGAGAAAGTATTGCAGAAAGGGATGTCCACTATATGTGATACAGGTGTTGAAATCAATTGAAGGTGACAAACCAAGCCTCGAAGACCACCCCACACTAAGAGAATATAGAGATGTATTTCCAGAAGAGTTCTCGGGTCTACCTCTGAGAAGGGACATTGACTTCTTGATAGAACTTGCACCAGGAGCAGTGCCAGTGTCTAGGACACCCTACAGGATGAGCACACCTGAGCTAGTTGAGCTTAAATTACAATTAAGAGAAATGATGGACAAAGGCTATATCCGGCCCATCATGTCCCCATGGGGAGCACTAGTCCTGTTTGTGAAAAAAAAAGATGGTACCCTTCAACTTTGTGTAGATTATAGACAACTCAATAAGGTAACCATAAAGAACAAGTACCCCCTTACCCAGGATCGATGACCTGTTCGATCAATTGGGAGGTGCTTCCATCTTCTCAAATATTGACTTGAGATCTGGATACCATCAAGTCCAAATCAAGGGTGAAGACATCCGTAAAACTTCCTTCGGGACGAGATATGGTCACTATGAGTTTGTGGTAGTACCATTCGGATTAACCAATGCCCCTACCACTTTTATGTGCTTGATGAACAATGTGCTCAGCAAATTCCTAGGAAACTTTGTACTAGTTTTTATTGACGATATATTAATTTTCTCCAAGAATAGAGAGGAACATGAGGAACACCTTAGGCTTGTACTTCAAGTGCTAATAGAACATTAGCTCTATGCCAAATTCAACAAGTGTGAATTTTTCCAGAAGCAAATACATTACTTGGGCCATGTCCTATCTGAAGAAGGAGTAGCAGTAGACCCTGACAAGATCAGGTCTATTATGGAATGGCCTACCCCAAAGGATGTTTCAGATATCATATCATTTATGGGCTTAGCAAGATACTATAGGATATTTATAAAAGGATTCTCCAAGATTGGGTGTCCAATCACTGCCTTCCAGAATAAGGGGACTAAATTCATGTGGACACAAAAATGTGAAGAAAGATTTCAAACCCTAAAACATCTACTAACCCATGCACCCGTGTTGAAGATCGTCGATCCTGAAGCTAACTTCCTCGTGTGCACAGATGCCTGCAAGGAAGGGCTTGGAGGAGTCCTTATGCAAGGAGGAAGTGTGGTCTGCTATGAATCCTGAAAATTGAATGAGCACAAAGTCAACTATGTGACCCATGACCTAGAGCTGGCCACCATAGTGCACGCCTTAAAAATGTGGAGCCATTAACTCCTGGGAAGGAAATTTGTACTTATGATAGACCACTGTGGATTGCGATATCTGTTTGACCAACCAAAGCTTAATGCTAGACAAGCTAGGTGGATGGCCCTCCTTAGCGAGTTTGATTTTGAAATCAAACATATTAAGGGAAAGGAAAATAAGGTGGTCGATGCCCTTAGCAGAAGTATGAAAACAATTCACTTGGCAGCAATGAGCACCTGCGAGACGGATGTGAAGGAAAGAGTCAGGAATGCACAAGAAACAGACACATTCTTCTAGACCGTGACCTCATACCTGCAGTAAGAATACACAAGGATAAAGTATTAAGGCTACCAGATGATGGAAGGAGGACTTCTCACTTACAGAAACAGATTGTATATTCTAGATTGTGACGACTTGAAGAGGTTCATAATGGATGAACTACATAAAAGACCCTATATTGGTCATCCAGGATACCAAAAGATGATCACGGTCACCAGGAAACAATTCTATTGGCCTGGACTGAAGAAAGACATAGTTGAGTACTTAGCCAAATGCATAGAATACCAACAAGTTAAAGCAGAACACCGATGCCCAACAGGATTATTACAACCTCTACCAATCCCAGAATGGAAATGGGAAACCATCTCCATGGATTTCATCACTGGATTACCAACCTCGACCAAACAGAATGACGCCATCATGGTAGTGGTGGATAAATTGAGCAAGTCCGCTCATTTTACCCCCATCAATTCGACTTGCAAGGCAATAGACATCGCCAATGTATTCATGAAGGAGATATTCAGACCGCATGGTATGCCGAAAGAGATCTTGTTTGACAGAGACACAAAATTTACTTCCAACTTTTGGAAATATCTGATGGTTGGTCTGGAGACCAAGTTACTATTTAGCACAACTTATCATCCTCAAACCGATGGGCAGACGGAAAGAGTGAACCAAATATTAGAAGACATGCTAAGGATGCATATAATGCATCAACTCAAAAAGTGGGAAGATTACCTGCCACTGGTGGAATTCGCCTACAACAAAGGCTACCAAGAATCCCTGAAGACGAGTCCTTTCGAAGTCCCCTACGGTAGGCCGTGCAACACTCCAGTTAGTTGGCGTAATCATGTAAATAGAGTTACTATTGGACCTGACATGTTGAAAGAAGTGGAACAACAAGTGATTTAGGTAAAAAAAAATCTAAAGGTCGCTCAGAACCGACAAAAAAGTTATGTTGGCCGAAAGAGAACTCCAAGAGAGTTCAAGGCAAGAGACCACATATATCTCAGAGTTGGGCCCAGAAAGAGTTCCCTGAAGATGGGAGCTTGTGCCAAGTTGGCACCTCAGTATTGTGGACCCTTTGAAGTTCTAGATAGAGTAGGACTTGTAGCCTATAGGCTAACACTTCCTCCCACAGTAAAAGCACATAATGTATTCCATGTTTCACTATTGAAGAAATATGTACATGATTCTAATCATGTAATCAACTGGTCTATGATCCAGGTGGAACCAGAGGGAGAATTCCTATTAGAACCTCAATGCATACTGGACAGAAAGGAAATCCCACTTAGGAACCGAACCATTGAACAGGTCAAGGTGCAGTGGAAACATTTTGGCCTAGATGAGGCTACGTGGGAAATGGAAGATGCCATGAAATAGGCATATCCGATTTTGTTTACTTATGTACATACACATCCTATTGATAGATAGAACATCGATGGCGATGTTCCTTTAAGGGGGAGAGAATTGTAACACCCTGTTTCCCCCAGTCTATAAAAATAACTATATTGGCCAAGAACTATGGAAAACTCAAAGATGTGAATGTTTGATTTGACGGATCTTTGTATAAAAGGTTGATGAATGTAAATAATGTTATGAATATGTGTTGCATGATTGCTGGGAGGGGGATGTGCCGAAAGAGACCACGACGGCTAATGAAAGGTGGTGGACGGCACTTGGAATGGTGGCATTAACTTCCACCAAACCAATACCATATTGGTCTTTACTGTCTCAAAGACCAAAGCTACTCTCTGACCCTGGAATGAATTACACACCATGATGGTAGGTGGGGAGGCTCCTCATGATTTAATGAGGGGATGGGGGTGAACCTCCCATCCGTAGAAGGCCTCAGACCTGACCATGGACGGGGGAATTTGCACCACACGCAACCTTGTAGAACACGACAAGAGAGGAAATGTGGGGGAAGGGGGTAGAGGGCATACGCGACAGAGATCGTAGAAGAGAAGATGAAAGGAAATCTGGAGAGACAGAGAGAGAGCCCCAAACAATGGAGAAGGAGAGAAAAACCTTCGTTTTGGACTTCCGTGGAGCTGGAAATAGGAGACTGAATCTCCAAGCATCATGGTCTAGCTCGGGGGTGGCTAGTGGTAAATCCATCTGGATACATTGAGCCTACGGTTGGGTGGAAATGAGCACCCCTCTCAGTATTCGCAACACACCTGGTGTTTTCTGATAAGTGCTATGTCTTGTCTTTTGAACTAAATGCATGCTCATGTTTATACACTCATGAATTTTTTCTGTATGGAAGTGCTTTTCTGTGGTTTGATTTGGAATACAATGGATGCATAATGATACTTATATGACCATAATTGGTTTAGACATAGAATGAATAGGTTCAGGATACGAGCCTGTGCACTGGAGAACGCACTGGAGAACGACCCCATCTACCTAGCTCACACTATGCCCTGGATTAATTTTCCCGAAGGCACTTCACCCGGGGAGTTTCCTCGCACTCCCAAGTCAGAGTGAGTCCCTTGAAAGGGATACCATGGTAGTAAACCCATTAGTTTACTTTACCCCTACCGCAAAGTTTATAGCTCGGTGATTTAGGAAGGCTTTAGTCAAATCACCAAGTCTAAGGATAATTTACCCCGGAAACCCCCGGAAGGATCTGTCAGAGCTCTATTGCCCATTGTCCTTAACCTTTTCATAAGCCGGAGGGCGGACTTGGCAACGTCCTGAAAATCCTGAAGTATTCGGAACTGTCCATCAGCGCGGGACACGTGGCAGTCGAGTAGCATTTTGCTGACCCACGACTTGGAGTGGTCAACGGGTAGGATTGCACAAACTCACGATTCATGACACCATGATGTGATCATGGTCGTTTATTCAGGAGTGATCTGGACCATCGGTTTAGTGTGAAGAGTTTTCGGCGAAACCCTGAAACCCCGAAGAAGCTTAGCGGAAATAGTTTTCGTATTTTCGGCATTTCGGCACCTGAGAAACTATAGGGCGATAACCCTCTCCTTCGCAAGTCGCGAAGTCTCGAAGTGAGAAACTCTGAATCCTCTTAGTATGAATATGTTTCGGCTTTTTGGCATTTCGACACCCAGGAAACCATAGGTTGATAACCCTCGCCTTCGCAAGTCGCGAAATCCCGGAGTGCGAAACTCCAAATCGGCTTAGTATGAATATGTTTCATCTTTTCGACATTTCGGCACCCGGGAAACCATAGGGCGATAACCCTCACCTTCGCAAGTCGCGAAGTCCCGTAGTGTGAAACTATGAATCAGCTTAGTGTGAATAGGATTTCGGGTTTCGAGGTTCGAAGAGTCAAAAGACTCGATCCCCTTGCATTTTGAACTCCTAGTTACCGAAGTCTCGATATGGATAGGACCATCGGATCAGGGGAGAGACTCGCAGCCGTTGATCTCAAATAAAAGGTAGGATTTCGGGTTTTAGGGTTTGAAGAGTCGAAAGACTCGATCCCCTTGCATTTTGAACTCTCGGTTACCGAAGTCCCGATATGGCTAGGACCATCGGATCAGGGGAGATAATCGCAACCGTCGATCTCAAATAGAAGGTAGGATTTTGGGTTTTGGGGTTTGAAGAATCGAAAGACTCGATCCCCTTGCATTTCGAACTCCCAGTTACCGAAGTCCTGATACGGCTAGGACCGTCGGATTAGGGGAGATACTCGCATCCTTCGATCTCAAATAAAAGGTAGGATTTCAGGTTTTGGGGTTTGAAGAGTCGAAAATACTCAATCCTCGTGCCTCGCTAAGTCGCGAATTGCGAAAGGCGTCGCTTGGCTTGGTCGGGGTCATAACCAATGATCACATGGAGGTGAAACCCGCGCTTGGTACTTGAGTTGTACATGGTGGGTTTTTAATGAAAGAACTAGCGGATTGGCTTAGGGAAATTTCTGATAGGAAGAGCTAGCCTACACTAGGACCTTGCAGGGACTCAGGGATTCTATCCCTCGAGAAGAAAAAAGAGAGAAAAAGGGGAAAAAATCCATTATGCCGTAGTGGAAGTGTTACACTTCTGCTGCATCAAAGGGACTCTGATGTGTGGTAGGAGGGCAATGATGAACCATTCTTTGTTCTGTTCATCTATGATCTAAAAACTCAAATGACCTGTCAAGGTCTTAAACCTCTGATCAAATTCCCAAACAGGTTCAACTACTTTCTGCTTGATCTCCTTCAACTCTATAATTCACTGTGACTTTCACGTGGGTTTCTTGAACTTAGTGATCAACACAGTCTTAATCTCGTTCAACGGTTTCAGATGTGAAACTCCTTGGACAAATTTCATGTACCAACTCAGTGCATGGTCTCGTAGGGTAGTACTAAAATGATCTCGTTTAACAGCTTCGTCGGTGACATTCGTAATACTCCATACAGCTTCACATAGAAACCAGTGTTGATCAGGATCTTCACATCCGTCTCCCCTAAAGGTAGGTAACCTCATATCATCTCCGATGGATATTCCTAGGTTTCCTGACTGAGTATGTGTTGAACTGCTCATAACAGTGCTTTGAGTTCTCTGATGACTCTAACAACTTTGATTACTCCGGTTACTTAATGCTGTTGAAACAACAAGAGGATTAATAATACTTACTTCAACAACCTGCACAGTTCCTGAAGTTTCTGATTCTTCTCAACAAGTTTCTATAGTCTTCTATTCTCTTGGCACAACAGACCCTGAATGTTCCTCGTTCAGTAATTCATCTTCTTCTCCACTGTAAAACCCTTCTTCCTGTAGAAGTGGTTCGTGATATTGCTCGAACAAGTTTGCCAAAGGAACTTCTCTGAAGATCCTCCCATTGCGCGTATGTCCAACCTTTGTGTCGTTGTCGCTGTTTGAATTGTTGAACATTAGCTTTTCAATCTGACCAACTACTGTATCTTCAAGATGTTCTTCTCATGCAATAGCATCTTGATCTTCAACTTGAAAAAATGTAAAAAAATTCCTCTAGGTCCGTTAAAGAAAAATCTCTATGCTTGGCTATATGACTCTACTCTGTCAACAACAAACTCAGTGATGTACCCTCCAATGGTGCTATCAAACCAGGGATCTGCTTCTCATGACACGACGTTATCAACTCTCTTAACCTTCTTGATCAGGGTCGACATCCAAACCACAAGAGGTCTAGATCTTATCTCAAACTATGTATCTGCTAATATGGCTAACCACTCGTATAGCTCCTTGTGAATTCCTCCAAAGAAAATCTTGTGTATATTAGTAAAGATATACCTTCCTGGCCAATCTTCTATGCTCATATTAGGGTTCTTGTTCTGGGCTTCTGCAAAGTCCTTCTCTTGTTCTTATATCCATTTCTGAATCTCTGTCTTCGATGGAAACCACCTTGAAATTCCCTCAAGAATATCTTGGTCCCGACAACAGAACCATTTGTTGGCACATGGGTAGACCCAGGGTTCATCTACTGGCCTTTTCGGCAACACCTGTGAAGCAGATGCAGTCTCACCCGAAGTAGCTATAGGGGGTTGTAGGACACATGTGTCTACAACTAGAGGAAATGCAAAGTGGATCCAATACAACAACAACACAACATCTAGATATCATTTACCAGCTTAAACCTACTCCACACAGTATACCTCAGATCTAGCACAATAATGCAATAACAGAGCAATCAAAAGACAAAGAACACCACATTAACCACACAACAACAAGATATACGTGGTTCACCCTCTCCCTAGGGCTACGTCTACAGAACTGTGTTTCTTGATATTATATAAAACATATAGTTTTATTTGAGCTCTTAGCTTGCAGATTTCTCTCTTCTTCTCTTTCTCCTCTCTCTTCCCTGTGCACCCAGCTGGAGGGTTGATCTTTGCACCCAGCTGAAGATCTTACAACACAGACTTCTCTCACCACACGATACTTCCCTCTATTATCAATAATAAAAATCATTCACATAACATAATCGACTCGATCCCAAGTCCTCTTGACCTTTATTTATACATTACATTGACCCTCAGACAACCTTAGGCTGAAACCTAGGTGTCAAAACCCTAGATACCAAAACCCTAGGTGTCTAAAACCCTAGGTCAACTTGACCCGCGTTTTTTGGGCTTCGCCAACCTATCTTTCGTTCCTTCCTGTGAAGTACTCCAAAGCTTCTAGCAGTGGTTTTTTCCTCTTGTTGAGTTGTCCACGATCCATATTCGTTGTTGATCTGTTCTTCCCTATCTTCTCATCCAACAATTCACTCTCTCATACTTCACTTCTTCTATTCTACTTCTTTGGCCACTTCGACCTGATCTTAGTCAACGTGTCTTCTTCGTAGTTCACATTTCATCTTTCCTCTTCCTTTTTTCTTGTTTTTCTTCTCAATCCATACCCAAGGGCCAACAATCCCACACTTGCAAAGCTTCTGTGGCAAGCTTATCCCCTGCGAGCTTACATTCACAGACCCGACCATCTCGATCGACAACTCCCAATCAACGGTTGAGGTTCAATCCTGCTATCCAACGAATGGTTAGGATCACCCCTAAAAATTGATTGAAATTCTTCCGTAGATGACATAGAAGTTCCTAATAGCTCCACATTTGATCTCGGTTGTTGATTTATGAATCACATACGATTTGGGCCATCGCTTCCTCAATTTCTTCTATCACCATTAAAATTCAAAAAAATGACTTCCTAGGGCAAAACTAACTCTATGAATTGTGGAGTAACACCACAAATAAACTCTTCGACTATTATGAGATGAATCAACTCACATTTTCTCAAGAAATTGGGGATTTCACTCTATTTTCCCATTTTTTCCCAAATTTGTCACCATGAAAACTTTGCAACAATGAATTGTTTGCAAACTTTGAACTGGCTCTTGGCCCATATAGAGTCGGTGTTGAACCTTGAACTCTAATACCAATATGTAACATTTCCCTAGCTTAACCTAGGAACATTACTACATGAAAATACACATAAAATCAAAATTTTGTTGCTAACCAACATCCTATAGCTTACTAGCTATGAAGTATACACAATTTAACCATTGTATGGTACCATTTAACTGTGTGCAAATACCACATGAAGAAATGGACATGAATGAAAATAACAAACTCATTTACAGTAACAACTAAACCATTCACATACACAAAGTTAAGCAAAACAATTAAACTCATGAAATAATTTCTGTTCTAAGACTTTTGCGATTATTGTTTTGTTCAGAGAGTGCTTTCGGATCCATCGCATAGGTTTTATTTTCTTCGACGTTTCGGACCAAACTAGTGTAAAGCGCTTTCCTGATGATGGACCACACTAGTTTGGTCCGAAACGTCGAAGAAAATAAAACTCATGAAATAACTCAGAAAAACAAGTAAACACTTATTTTTTTTAAACACTTGGGCAACCAACTACTTGGGACAGATGATCCACCAAACCATATAATTATTGTTCCAAAGATAAATAGAAATTCACCCCTAATATGGGACTAGGAATCCATAAAATAAGGGTGTCTCTCATAGTCCACTCATAGCTCAATATCTCACAATCCACTAGTATTCTCCTACAACTATCCCAAATTTCCTTTATCTCTCTTCCCCTTGACTTTCCCAACTCAAGGAATGTACCCCTTCACTTATCTTAGTTATTTAGGTGTCCCATTCATTTATCAAGGTCTCTCTGGCATAGGTGACATGGAATATCACTACTTGGAACTCAAGGGAACTCATTATGAGGAAAACTACCAATAAAAACAACAGCAATCACTTGATGTTACATTGTAACTCACCAGGATCTCATTCTTCAATCTTGACAACTTGGATCTTCAATTTTCAGCTCCAAAATGCTCCAACGAGCTCTAGAATTGACCCGGCCTTCCTTTTCCATCTCCCATTCTATTTTCCCATACTCTCTCTTGTTGTTCATGCCAAAAACATCCATGTAACTGCCCATACAAAATTCCTCTATTTTCCCAAGAAAATTTGACTCGCATTCTTTCCCAAACTTATTGTATTCATCCCCATGTTTCCAATAACTATGGGATGTGACTCTCACATCTACCCTCCTACAGGTATTCAATGATTGGGCTCTCATGCACTCAACCGGAAAATAGAAGGTTGTCCCAAATGATAATAAAATTCACAAATATGGGTTGAATTAATACCCATAAATAATTCCCCCATTGGGCCCCTCTTAGATAGTCCTAGACATTCCTCTCTCTTGTGGATTAATCAAAACCCATCTCTGTTAATATCCACCAGCAGTTGGTATTACATTTATTTATTAAAAATTCAAAAATACATTTTTCATATTACATCGATTGGCCATAGCCACATTTCACCATATCTACTTTAAGCATTAATTAAATCGAGGATTATAGCGGGGATGTTACAACCTTGTTGACAATCCACTGCTGTAAATATTTTTTTTTGTACTATTTCCCCCATTTCTTGAGGTTAAATCTCCATTTTCATCTCCCTATCGTGCCTTTTGATATCCAAGTAGTGAGAGAATAAGGAGGGATTCTTTTTTGTTGCTTCTCCCTTGACAACTATTTTCTTTATGACTCTTGTTGATAACAAGGTTGAGGGGAGGTGTTCAATAGTTAAGGTTGGCTCCTCAGACTCATTCTCCTCTTGGGTTATTTGCATCACACATTTCCTTTAATCCAAACTCCTTCTCACATTGTCTTCGGTTTCAACCTCCTCATCCCCTTTAGGCCTTTTGTTTTGTTTCCAATCCACATCCATTCCTCACTGCATTTCTGAGTGTGGTCTTTCTATAGGATGAGTGGTCTGTACTATACTAGCTTGGGATGAGAGTCCCACATCCTAGCATCTTCTTGACCTCTTCTCAGAACTCTAGGTTTGTATTCCTTTCTACTAAGACATTTGGATGATGCTTGTATGTTGGATTTCTTGCAGAAATGACACAATGGGGGTCACATATCCATCTTTTCCCTTTCTCAAAATAAAATGGTTCAACATCTCCTCTGCTGCAACAAATGTTGTTCTTTGTTGAACCAAAAATGGGCCAACCTATTGTATAAATGGGAAGGTAATGGCCTTTCTATGTTGGAAAAATAAGAAGTGATCAGCCATCAACCTATGTTTGATATGATAGTCCAATGCCAGGATCCTTGGCGTCAAGAAACTAAAGAGATTGAATGGTTTTGTTCAAAACCATACACTCTAATGATAGTATGTCCTCTGCTAGATACCAATCTCTTGTTCTAGCATCTTTTCTCTATTGCAGAGTGTGCCTCATTTTTTGGATGACCCTGGGGAGTGGAGTGCCATGTATCAGGGTATATATGTCCCTGATGTATTTATTCACATAGATATTGGAACCTCTTTTTTTTTCTTTCCTCCTTATCTCCCGAGTCCATTCATTGATTGTATTTAGGTTCCTAGCCTCATCTATGACCTTCATTCCCCAGGCCTCAAACTAGGGGTGATTTTGGGAGAGGATGAGATATGCCAGGTAGGACTGATATCTAAAAGATTCGGTGTTGTAGAAGTTTTCAAGATGAGCTTGCATGAATTCTTTTAGGATTTGGAAGTAGTCAAAATTTGGAAGAATAATGGATGTCAATGAGAACAAAAGAGAGAAAAACCCAAGAATAGCCTCACCAACTACTTTGTCATGGTCACAACCTAGGATTTGGCAGATAATGGCCAAAGATTGCTTGGTAATTTTAGGGAACATGTCAGATTTGAATGGAGGTGAGGTAGTTGTTAATGGATTATTAGGGGACAAAAGGTGTCTTAATAGGATTTATTTATCAGTTTGAGACAATTCTTGATATTTGGCCTCTAAAGTATGTTCTTCCAAGGTATTGTAAGAGGATTTAGGAAAATAAAGATGCCAAGAAATCTCAGGATATAGTGCAGATAACTCAATGTCCATTGGTGGACATCACCTTACCCTCATTATCTTGGTAGTTTGTTGCACACCAGTGAACAAGCTTGGTGAAATTGAAAGTCTGTGGGATGTTGGATTGGGCTAGGTTCGATTCCCATAAGTGTAAGTAATCTTGGTCATTATTAGCATTGGTTTGGGTTTTGTAAATAATTGGGAATAGGTAAGGAAAAGACAGGGCCAAAACAAAAATATCGACATCTCGATTAATTAGGGGCTCATTCACAGTTGAAGGCTTCTTAGATGAATATGATTTTCTAGGGTTTGTAACAATAGCCATTTTACAAATTCAATGATAGAAATAAGTTGCATGAGTGAATGCAAGGACTATAAGAGTTCTTGGGTTACCTATTGAATGTTGGGAGATGTGCAGGAGGAAGCTACTGCAGTTTATATGAAAGATCGAGAATCTAACTTGGTGCTTTGGAGATGGTGCTCTTTGTTCCCATTGAGGATTTTTTCCCCTATTTTAACCTTTTGAGTGCCATGTGTCACCATGCCATTGGTAAAAATATATGAATTAGGAGAAGGTGTAAAATTTGAGTGATGTCATGTGTGATGTCAACTGGGTCCGAAAGACACATGGAAACCTTGTATTAGTCTAAGGTGGCATCTATGTGGCATGGAAAGAAGCCACATGTCATCGGGTTCAGGGTCGTTGATTTGTGCATTTGGTATCCTCTAGTGGGTCCCTCTTGTCAAGGTGGAAGCAGTTGGTTGGTCCCTACAGATTCCTTGTTAGCATGCCCATCTATATTATATCAGTCGTAGGGTGCACTGTAATGTACATGTCAATGCTACAGAGCGTGCTTCATCAATTTCCAGGTGTGTCTTGTGTCTCAGGGGTGATGCGTGGTTTTTTCCAAACCATAAACTGGTATCACATGCCCTCGATGATGGTTTTCCCTTTCCCCTTTTGTAGTGCGACGCCAGTTAAAAGTGGATGTGTGTCCAATGTTAAACTACTGTCGCATAGCCAAGGGGACATTAAAGCTCTTGTATGTTTGTGATGCAACATGCGATGAGAGACCTCAATCTTTCTCTCTTGAGATCCTTTTGGAGATCGAGCCTCCTGCATCCTTTAGGCCTTGGTATTATCCTATGGTTCAACCATAATCCCCCTCTGCCAATGATATAGTAGGTCTTTGGGTCATGATAATCCCTCTTCTTTGTTTCAATAAGTACTTTGAGCTTAGTTTATGCGTCGGGGGCTTAATTTTAACTCTTTTTTATTATTCCAAACTCAATTAGGCTTGTTTCTTCATCCACATGTCTTAGAATTTAGCCCCATTTTCCCATATAGGCCCAATAAGGTCCTATGGCCTAAGGCCTTACTAATTTCTCCATTCTTGGCAAAACTGGATCTTGTACTAACACATACCTTCCTAACCTCCTAAGTGATCAAAACTATGGTGATCTTGGAATTCTTCTCTCAACATTTTTTGAGCATAGAAATACAATTTTAAAGAAATTGAAGTCATCCCTTACCTTCTTAAGGTTCAAATAGATCAATTGGTCTCAATAGTTGTTAATCATCATCAACATTATCATTATCATGTGTGTGTGTGTAATTTTATTATTGAAATGTTTATAAAGCAATTGAAAGTAAAAAACTTCTTATGGTTAAAACATTTTAATTTTGTATTGCTAAAATACGAGGGAGATGTGTAATTCCTTCCATGATGAACATGGAGATGATCTCTTTATATAACCAACCTCTTAACTAGATCTCTTTAAAAGAAAATTATAAATTATTTATTCTATATATTTAAATAATTAACCAAAAAAAATTATGATTACTTACTATACTAAATTTTTATGTTCATTACTTATAAATCTTTGAATTAATATTATTTATTTTTATGTTCATTACTTATAAATCTTCGAATTAATATTAAAAAAAAAATAGACATTTATGATTTATCCTTTTATCACTTACTGAACCATATACAATAATATGAAATTAGTATAATGAGAGCACTAGAACATGGACGCATACGATATCGTATCATGATTTAGAAAAAAAAAGATTAACACCTGAATGGAGAACGAATCCTCCTTCCATAAGGAGAACGAATTTCTATGTTTACAAGGCCAGACGTGCCTGTTGCGGGTTCTCGTGGCAGAGTTGGATATTCAATCCCTATAGGTGATAATTTAACTGTTTTTTAGACACACCATAATCCGAAGACTAAGGAGCAGCCAGATTTTTTATATCTTCAGAACGCTTATCGCACCCATCCAGATGCCATTTCTCTGTGTACATGCAAATAGAATTATAAATCATAATGTTTAATAAAAAAATGTATTTGGATTTATAACATGAAAATTCCAGTAAACGAGGTGTATTGCTCAGTAAGAATTTTTTTAAATATTATTGATATATTTTTTCATATCAATAATGTCTTTCAATTTTTTTTGGAATTGATATCTTTCAATTTCTAAATGATCCCAGTTCATATATGATAATTACGGGGTAAATAGAAAGTAACTTACCTCGATCATTCTTTGGGCATCAACACTGCCTTTATGCATTTCGTATTTGAGTGAGGATCTATGATGATGAGTGAGGATCTATGATGATCTGGAGCAATCAGCTTTCTTCCTTTCTCAAAATGATCAGAAATCTGCAATTCAATGTTGAAATCAATTCAAAAGAGACAAAGAGTATGAAGGTTCATTATTCTTTAGAATATTTGCACACACAATAGTGTTGTGTTGTATGGTTGTCCAGTTTGAAGTTGTTTTAGTGTTGTGTTGTATGGTTGTCCAGTGTGAGGTTGTTTGGGCTTGTCTGGAAAAGAATATAATTTCAAAACTAACAGTCATATATATTCAAAATAAAGTATAAATATAGAGATATTGAGAATGAAGTGTATGCTATGTTACATTGTTTTATATATAGATAAGGGTAATAGCTGTAAAGTAGTTGATCGTCTTAACACTGTGCATTGTGGTTTTAAGAACTAATTGACTATGGTTTTAAGAACTAAGGTTGAGATCTAAAACTTGAATATGGAAACAATTTATTTATCAAAATTAATTTATTATTACTATTACATGATTTTATTACTTCTATTTATAATTTTTTAAATTAAAATAAATTAACATTTTCATTTGTAAAAGTTATTTCTATTTTTTTAACTAAAATAGGCTAACATTTTCAATTTAAAAAATAATTAAAAAAAAACATATACTAATTAACATTGATACAAAGTATTCATTATTTACTAAGCTAAAAAAACTAAAACCTTAAGAGATACATACTACAAACAAGAATATCACTATATGTCATATCCCAAATGTTTGTCTTATTTCAAAAGATTTGAAAGCATTTTTAACCCAATTTTGAGTTTTTGAAGTATCTTATATGTAAGATTTGTTTCAAAAACATATAATTTGGATTGTGGAATCAACATGTTTTAAAAAGATGACAATGTATAGTATTTTATTTATTATGTAAGTTTTGTTTTCTTTCCTTCTTTTTGCAAGGAGAAAATTAAAATAAATTGCAAAAATCTTTTTTTCTTTTGATAATTATATAACGTAAATGAAAATAAACTTCATTGTTCTAACAATATATTTACATTCATTGCAAAATGGTTTGAATGGAGGCCAAAAATATCACTTAACTTAAACACTCTGAAAAAAAGAAAAATAAATGCGTAAAGTTATGGTACAAAGTACATCATGGAAGAATATACAAAAAGATGGATCCAAGTTAAAAGGAAAAAGGGAAATAAGGATTTGGATAAATTGGGAAAACAATAGTGAGGAAAATGAAAATGGATCCAAGTTAAAAGGAAAAAGGGAAACGAGCTTAGTGTATAGGGGTTTGGATAATTTAGAGGCATGCTATAACACAATCAATAAAAGAAACTGGTTGGATAATATCAAAAGGAATTCATGACGAAGGACAAATGATGTCATGTTTTTAAGAGAATTAAAATATGCTAGTATTTATTAAAAGATATTTTATTGGGAGTGTCCTCTCTTTTCCTATCCATTGTGTTATCACATAAACATGTAAAGGGGTGTTTTGGTGAAAAGAATGACAAGAAGCAGGTTGAAAAACCCACTTACCCTAAGTTTTGGTGCGAAGGCATGCCATTCTAAAGAGCAGGCTGATCTGGATGACCATAGTTCGCGCGCCCAGATCTTCGGTTGAGATTTAATTCCAGACCCCCACCCATTAAAAGTATAACAGTAGGCGGGGGTCTGGAATTAAATCTCAACCGA
>ML780136.1:265140-289949 GCA_009831015.1 Picea engelmannii | reverse complement strand
ATACATGTGTCTTTCTAGTGTGGGCCCCCACTAACATGGCATCCTATCAGGTAATGAGTCCCCCCCTAAAGACTCTTACCTCTTGCCTTCCTTGTTTACCTCCTTCACCTTCTTCTGACATGTGTCTTCCACCCAGCCTTTCTCTCCTCCCCCCTTGTCACATCCCCGATCCCCTCCCACCATCCATAGCCTTGCACCTTTCCTCCACTCATCCCTGTGTCATGTACTTTTTTCTTCATCCCTCTTATCCTCCGACACCTATTTATCCTCCTCCAAGTCACCCGTCCTAGCGACGTGTTTTTCCCCTTGGTCACTCACATACCCCCACGTCTTCTTCCCAGCCTTAATGTCCCCTCCACCTGGTCACCTTTGTCTGATTTACTTGAACCATCACCTCGTTGGGTCTTCGTTCACGAATGGCTTTCGAGTCCCTCTGCAAAGGTCTAGCTTAGTTCCAGAGGTAGAAGGTGGCCCCCATGTCTTCTAGGTTCCAAGTTTGACTCATGCCAATTCTAATCCTGAGAAAGAAGCTATTGTACCAGGTGGTGGTGGTTGAACATCGTCTCCTTCCATAAATAGAAGGCCAGAAAGGGATAAGGGAAAAGGCAGATTGTCAGAGATTGCGTCTGACAACCAACTACATGGGCAGTCTAACCATCCTCTGCATGCATAGCCTGATAGGGAAACTCATCAACACAAAGCATTAAACTCATGCCATAATCGCGTCTTCAGCAGCTGAGCTAGTTCCAAGTATATAGAGGCATTTTTTCCATTTTTTTTAGTATCGATGGTAGAGCTAAGATCCCAACTTTAAAGTTTTAGTGATACCTCTGCTTCTCTGGCTATGTATGGTATTTTGAGACTTCTTGTTTAATGACAGTCAACTTCTTTCATTTCTCTGTAACTCGTGTGTTAGAACACCCAGGCATGGATGATCCAGTCGGGAGTAGTTTTGTTGTTGTGATGGAGGTTTGATCACAATAACTAGTTTTAACCGACTTCTCATGTTATATTTCTTCTTTCTACACCAAGTAGCTCAGGCATGGAGGATCTAGTCGAGCTATTATTATAGCATTGTGATGGAGGTTTGATCACCTTGATGTTATAGATGTGACTTTCGAATCATATCCTGGTGTCTGAAGCTCTGGTTCGGGCTGATCTTTCACTTGGAGATTTTCATTTTTTGTTGCTGTTGTTCACTTACTCACCCTTTACTACACTTATTGACTGAAGTTAGATTGAGACCTCACCTGCTCATGCATTTCTTGGTTTAGTTTTCTTAGTTGAAATGATATGGTTCTGAGTTTACTTCCATTCGATCACCCTTTATAAAACCAACCTGTGACATAAAACACTGATGGGTATCAGGATTACTCCTGCTACAATCCATGAGTGACTTCTAGTGCTAACACATTGGATATCACATTATCCACCATTTAATAGATAGGATGAAGAAATAAAAATACCAATTGGTTAGTGTTCCTATTGAATATCATTCACATGCCATGTTATGTTTTGTATGTTATCACGAGATTTGTACTTGTGCAAATCCCTTCACAAGATGTCAATCTTGTGTAACAACTAGAAATACTTGTCACTGTCACCTAAGAAAATAATTCCCTCATTTTAGTGAAGGAATGAGATCCAACACAAGGGAGGCTTCCCTAGTGACCTCAAGGGATCCTCTAGCAAGCTAGAGGCAAGTCTATGGCCCCCTATCTTGGTCACGCAACGAGATAGGATAGGTTCTAGGAAAGTGGAAAGGTTGGAATTAGTTATACAAGCTAATTGGCTTACCTATGTGAAACATGTAGTATTCCAATCCATATAATAGTCAATTACCAAGTTAAATCTCCTACCAATCACCTATAGATGCTAGTTTTCAAGTAAAATTAATTGTTGTTGTAAAATTGCAACAATAAACAAGTGTATATCAAGAAAGTATAATTTGCAACAACGACAAAAAATCAACCCAGAAAAAATAGCAATTATATCATAAAATTAAGCCTTCAACAAATAGATCAATATCTAATCATCAAACAATATTTCTGAGCTAAATTTACCCCAATATTAAGTAACTTATCAATTAGTAAATCCCTAATGGCTATAGAAAACCTTTTATAACAACAACAATAAATATACTATGTTTTCCAAGTGTTGACTTAGGATGAGGTTAGTAATTTGGTTGTTAAGTAGATTGAGAGAAGAGGGGAGCTTTTATCTAATGCCAGGTTTTTAATCATCACTTACAATCATGAAGACTAGTGTTGTTTTACTTCTCAGGGAAAATGGAGTCAATGTAAAACACTCAAAGGCTATTAAGTGCAAGAGAAAAGGTGAAGGTATAAACCCTAGGATTATCCTCTCATAAGCCTAGGTCAAACCTCAAAAGGAAATCCACTAAGTTTTATCCTCTCATAAACCCTAGAAGTCGTCCCACTTCTTCTAATGCATTTAGTTAAGATAAAGGATGGAAAGTAAGTCTTAAACCATAGGGGGATAGCCACTCTTAACCCCTAGAAATAAACCCTAGACAAGACAAACCTCAAGGGGATAGTCACTCCTAACCCCTTGAACTAAACCCTAGCCAAGAAAAACTATTGGCGCACAGTGGGAAGACTTGGGGTTCAACATTAATTTACCAACAAAACCCTAAGATATCGACCCTTTTGACATCACCTGCAAGCAGGTGAAGTCTCACTTGAGGTATCTATGGGGACGACAAGAACCATGTTTTCTTAGTCAGGAAGGGATGGGAGTAATTCAGCATAACCATTAGACTTATCATCTGTTCATTATACTATTTATCATGTGCATAGAAACACAACAACAAATAACATATTCATAAATAATAGAAAGTAAATCATATGCACGCAATACACATAAAAATCACATCATCACACATAGACACCATATTTTAATGTGGTTCACCCAAGATGGGTTAATTCTACAATGGAAGGCTTCTTATTATATTATTCAAAATATATTAGAAACATAGGATCGTGAAACAATGAATAAAACAAATGCAGAAATAAAAAACAAAAGATACATAATACAATAGAGACACAAATACGTGGTTCACCTAGTGTGGCTACATCCAACAAAGAAATTTACAGGTCCTTCTTTTTTTATTATCCAACAAATGAAGGGATACAACCTACAACATACTCACTGTAACTTTTGCTTATTTCTCTCACGGTCTCCTCTCTGAGAATACAATATTCATCCGATGACACAGTCGCAATACAATTCCCTCATACATAAAAGATGGTTTCCTTCTAGGGAAAAAATCCCTAACATAACTTTTACCATCATATATGCGACCTTATAATGAACGGTCCAGATTGACTATGAAATCACAATATTTTACAAGGAAAGTTTTCCCAAAATTGCACTTCAGGGGTGCTTCCCCTAAATCCCTCGTCAGGGGGGGATCCAAAATTTCTCACCACCCGGCCCCCACCCCCCCTAGTGAGATAATTGGGGGTAAATCCTCCCCACAACCCCCCTCGTTAGGCAATGGGGTCCAAACGCGACTGAAAAAAGACCTCTAAATCAAGAAGATAATCAGGCTCCACAACCAACAATCTCCCAATTGAAGATTGATCACAACAAATTCATGTTTTTGTACCTATTGGACTATGATCAACATTGGACCTAGAAAATTTCTCATCTTCACCTTCATTCTTGAATACCAACCAAAACAAATCAGGAACTCATTTTGTCCCTTTTTACTACCTTTGTTAACATGTATGTAGGATTCTGAATAGTATGTATGTTTTCCAACTTCAATTGTCCATCTTCCAATGCAGATCATATGAAATGGTACCTAAGTTTCATATTCTTATTCTTAGAAGGGAAGGTTGGGTTCTGTTCAATATGAATGGCACTATGGTTATCATAGTACAACCTATTATTCTCCTACTTCTTTCCCAATTCCTCCATAAACCTCTATAACCAAATCATATCTTTACTAGCCTTTGAAGCAACAACATACTCTATTTCTGTTGTTGAAATTGAAACAACCTTTTGTAGTTTCGAAATCCAACTTACTGTCATTCCACCTACAGTAAAAACATACCCTATGGTGCTTCTCTTTATATATTTATCACCTACCATATATGAATCAACATATCCATGTAGAATAGTGTTTAAATGTCCAAAATATAATGCATGAGTAGTAGTGCCTCTCAACTACCTAAGAATCCAATTTATTGAGCAATAAAATACATAGGAGCAGATATAATACATTTCTAGGGTCCCTTATTCATGAGAAATTGGCATATTGATGTATGATATGGTTTTCACATGACCACCCAAGACATAAGAGCAGATAAAATACATTTATAGGGTCCCTTATTCTTGAGCAATTGATAGCTTGATATATGATATGGTGTGCACATGACCAAATATTGCACATGTAGTGGAAGTTGTGATTAGTAATCGTATTGAATTCATTTAAATGATTGACAATAGACCCATATTATGAAATCTTCATATTAAATAATCGCTTCATTAGAAATATCTTGTTGGAAGACGAAGGTTTTTCAAATAGTTTAGCCAATGCGTTCATTAGATCGTCTATTGGCTTTTCTTTCAAAATATTGAAAGTCATCGACATTGTTAGATGCAGTTGTATCATTCCCATTGCCTTTCTTTCAAGAATATCCCATTCTTCATCCTTCATACTTGCCGACATTTTTCTTTTCTACCCAACGGTAGGTAAATATCCTTTTGATATAAAGAATCATCCATCTGCATCTTCCATAACTGATAGTTTTGGTCGTTAAATTTATCGACCATAGACTTTCCATCTTCCTCCATTGCTTCCACTTGAACCAAGAACCCTCTTTTCCAGTGAGTTACCTTTTACTCTGATAACATTTGTTATAAAAATAGGATCATAGAGAAATAAATAATACAAATGTGCTCATACGTTATGCCCTTGTCGTTATCCTATCCTTCTATATGTCTCTCTTCACCCTTACGTTCGCGCATAGAGTGCATACTTATATCTCCTTACTCTCATTCAATATCTACTACCACTTTCTAAGTTACTTCTCTATCTCAACCCTTACATATTTATACAATTACATTATGGCTTATCTCATTTCTAATGGACCAAAATTCCTAAGAACTTCTAACTGTTTTCCTCCTTTCGTGCGTGTTGATTCTGAAAGTGTGCCAACTACCTTTCATTCTTTTGTGCACACTACATAGTTCCCAAAACTTGTCCCAAATACTCATGTCCCAATAGCCCCCCAACACTCACTTGTGGTTCATCTCGAGCCACTCAGGCCTTCTGCTGCTCTCCCTTTAATGTAATAAAGAGATTCTCAAAAGTCTCATTTGCAGTTGTGATCTTCTCCTTTGCTTGTACTTCTTGCACTACAATCTTGTTTGTTGTTTTTGAAATAAATGCTAACTTAAGACTTTATTCTTGAACAATAATTGAGACGGATAAGCATGGAACTCCTTCAAGTGTTTTAACTTTCTCCTTCAATTTGGGTAGATGGTTTTCTTTCTTCAGTATCTAAATGTTACAATATCCAAGAACTTCTTGTTGTGCAGAAATGTTTCTTCATTTGTTATTCATTTTCTTGTTCTTCTTCTTGATCATTATCTGATTCTTGTGTATCCTTTTGCACTACTTCCAGCATGGGGGTTTTCCATTCATTTACCATCTCACTTTGTTGTAGGATTTCTAGGTGGCACACACGCTCTGGGAACATTTTCCAAGATTGGATTTGTTTCTTCTGCTCTCAGTATTTCTTCTTAAACCGACATTGTTTCCTTCTTAGTGCATAGTTTCTTCATTTATCATCTGAAATCTCATGCCTCTGGTGGCACCAAATATCTCTGTACTTTGATTCGGTCTGCAACACACTCAACTCTCTCGTTCATAAGATCTAGCTCTCCTCTAGCTCTCTATT
This sequence comes from Picea engelmannii, assembly GCA_009831015.1. Lineage (NCBI taxonomy): Eukaryota > Viridiplantae > Streptophyta > Pinopsida > Pinales > Pinaceae > Picea > Picea engelmannii. The sequence goes on along the minus strand of ML780136.1, from coordinate 284,016 downwards.
CTCTTCAAATGTTCACACAACAGTAACATTTACTCATTGCCCCATGTTCTGCTTTTATAGGATATTTCTAATTTGACTATTCCTCTTCACGCCCAAAATTTCCAATCCCGACTGATTGTATTCGCATTCAATCCCTCCATATTCTGCATTAAATTCATATATTTCGATAGATCATTGTCTAGATTTGTTAGCCTATCAAGATCTTCATCATCGATTTTTATTTATGACTACGCATTCCCACCATCTCCTCATGATGTTTTCTCTTTAATGCCTTTTCCTTCTTTTGCATAGGTATTTATACTGGTTCTTCAATCGGTTTTCTATGTGTCGTTCAATTTTCCTTCCTTTTCACGACATTTTCTTATTCATCTTTGACTCTTTGAACAATTCCAGATTTAGAACTTTATCTCTTCAAATGTTTATTATGGATTTCCTAAAGATATTTTATCACTTTTTCTTTTCTTTTCATTTTTCTCTATAATACAAATACTATGGTACATATACTACGTGCTTAGACTAGTGCACGGAAGCACGATCATCCCTGTATAGTTTCAGTCAAATATTGTTTACAATCCCTTCCATGCTTTCCCCATTCAATTTATCTAACTGAACAACACATGGTTTTTTCACAAATATTATCACATATGGACCCAACCAGTGCATTTGGAACTTTATAGGGTGTTGCAAGAATTTTTTGTCAAAGAGAAAAACTATGTCTCCCATATGGCACTTCTTCCATTTAATGTGTCTTTCATTCCAATCCCTTTCACACACTTTCTGAACTTGTTGATGAAATCCTGCAACAAAAAAGTCATTCTTCAGTTCCAGTAACCTTGACAGTCTTTTCTCTACTACTCTAGAATCTATAAGCTATGTCAGTGCGCCAATGCACAGACTCAATATAATGAACTCCATGGGAATAACTGCTTCCTGGACATATACTAATCGAAATGGTGTATGTCATGTCAACTTGTTTAATGTGGTCCTATATTCCCATAGTACTGCAGGAATCCTAAAGTCTTAGTCATCTTGATTTACATTACATATCTTCATCAACACATGCTCTAGTATCTTGTTAAATGCATCCACTGATTGATTTTCCTAAGGATGATAAGGTGTTCTCTTCTGGTGATAAATACTAAATTCCTCTGTCAAAGAAACAATTATTCAATTCAAGAAATGTGTCCCCTGATCACTCATAAGGATTCTTGGACATCCAAACCTTGTAACAAAATTCTCAAAAAGAAATCATGCAGCAGTCTCCACACTGCAATCTCCCATAGGTTCTGCTTCATCCCATCGGGTCAAATAATTTGTCACGGTGATTATATATCTTGCTCCTAACCTTTTTTCTGGTGGGTTGATCGATCCAATGAAATAAAATTTCCACTTGTCAAAATACTGAAATGTAACTTGCGATACTAAATGCATCTCATATCTTCTAGATGGATTTCCAACTCTCTCACAGACATCACAAGTCTGACAGAACTCCTTAGCATCCTTATGAAGGGTGGTCCACCAAAGTCCTGTGCGCAAAATATTCTGATCCATCACTTTCTCTTCACATTGGCCTCTCTCAACTCCTTCATGTGCCTCTAATAATAGAATAGGCCTTTCATGCTCTAATACACATCGCTGAAGAATACCATCTATGCCTAGTTTATACAAATTCCCCAATATGAATTGATAATATGTTGCCTTTACTACTAATTATTTCTTCTATGCAGTTGTAAAATCGGGTGGGGCTAATCATGTGCTCAAGAACTGGACAATATCTGTAAATTAATCGTCGACCATTTGTATTGTGAATAAGTGCGCATATGGTAGACTGTCATCCAAATTTCTTACATCTTCCCTTGTTAGTATGCGTGAAACATGATCAGACCCTGAGTTCAATTTCCCTAGTTTCACAATCACTTCAAGATCATACTCCTGAAATAGTAACAACCACATGCATATCTTCCCCCCAACACTATCTTATTGACTAAGTATCTCATCACAGAATGATCTATATACATCTTAAAATGTGATCCCAGCAGATAATGCCTAAACATTTTTAGTGCATACACCATTGTCAGTCCTTCACACTCTGCAGTAGTGCAATTATGTTTAGTAATTGACAACTTTCTTCTAGAAAATGCAATGGGATGGTCCAAGCCTCCTTCCCTTGGATGAGATATAAATGATCATAATCCTATATATGATGCATCCACATGGAAGTAGAATTCCTTCTTCCAATCTGGAAATACTAAAATCGATGTGGTAACCAGTTTCTTCTTCAAGCTATCTAGACTTTGCTGACATTTCTCGTCCCATTGAAACTTAACCTCCTTCTTCAATAATTTCTCCAATGGGGCTATGATCTGTGTGTACCCCCTAATAAAATTTCTATAGTACCCTATATGACCAAATTTTTCTTGCAGTTGTCACACTAAAGTAGGTGGTGGAAAATTAACAATAACAACAATCTTCGGATGATCAACCAAAAGTCCATGTTTACATACTACAAGACCAAACATGATACCAAACGATGCACAAAAAATTCACTTCTTCAAGTTCAAATAAATTTGGAACTGTCTACATCTGTCCAACATCAAGCACAAAGTTTCAATATGGCCTTTCAACAAACTGAACGTTGTCGAATCATCCAAATATACTTCTAGGATTTTATGAATAAATTCTTTAAAAGTTGGTGCATTTTTCAACCCAAAAGGCATGACTGTATACTGATAATATCCCCATTATATCGTGAATGTTGTCTTATGTATATCCTCCTACATGATCTTAATGTGGTGATATCCAGTATACATCAGTAAATGAATAATCTTCATGTCCCCTTACATTTTCCAAAACTTCATCTATAAACGGTGTAGGAAATGGGTCATGTAAGAAAGCATCATTCAATTTTTGTAGATCCACACAAATTTTGATTCCACATGTTTTCTTGTCTTGAATCACCATTGGAATAATCCATCATGACTCTATGATGGGTTCAATAATCCCAACTTCCAACATGTTATCTATTTCTTCTTTTACTTTCTGCTTATATATTGGGTTCAATAGGTACGGTCTCTACTTCACTTGTTTGGCATTTGGATTCAAAGGAATCTTCATCTCCCCTAGCTCCCCAACAATCCCTTTCATTTCTGAGAATGTATTCAGAGAGATTTCCTGGTATTTGTGCAGTAAATCAATAATATTCTCGATACTTTCTTCATTCTAGTAATCTCCAATGTTTATGAACTTTGGATTATCCTTCATACCAATATTTAATTTGCATGTTTTTAATGGCTTTGCATACTTGACGGACTCAATTTTAGGTCCCTCTACTGTGTAGTCTCCTTCTGTTTCTGGTATTTGCAAAGTCCCCGGGTGTTCGTCTTCCTGGTCTCTTCTAGAAACATTATAGCATTCTGAAACCTCTTGAAAAATTGCAGAATATCTAAGTGCACTATGTAAGGCTGTTGATATCTTCAAATCTTATGATGTAAATATCTTGGTCTTGATAATATACAAAGTTGTGTCTATCGAAGGGGTATCATCTTCAAACTTTAAATTTACCTTAAAGTTTCAAGTCAAGTCTTCCCAGTCTTTTTTTTTCTCTATGTACTTCCAATTCTAATTACCAGTTCTTCAGGATCATATCCAAGGTGTGTACAAACAAGCGCATCCATTCCTGCGTAGGTATTGAGCTCCATGTTGCAGTACACTGTGCAACATGATCTATAGGAAAACTCAACCTGATATACTTCTGCATGAAATATTCAGTTTATGTTTTGCACCTGACTTGTAACAACCTTCTACATTTCTTCTAGTTCTCTATTCTATCCTTATGAGTAGCGCACCATCTTGCAGGAGTCACTTTCAGTGCAATATCTAAAGCTAACAATCTCTATTGATCTAGTATCTGTAATTCATATTCTTTTAAAAAAATATCTACATTTATTATTCCATCACACTTTGGCGAATCACATACCTCAGCTCCAATCCAACACAATGTGCAAGTAATACAAGCACATCAGCTTGTAGATACCTCATGTAACCTTTGTTTCCAATGTTCTAGGGCTTCTTCTCAATTTGAATTACAAGAACTGATACTTTTCCAATTGAGTACACCTTCAACAATAGGATTAATATAGTCATCCATCTGTGTGGTCATACTGTAAAGGTTATTGAGTTCTTTTCCCCTTTCTGATTCCACATATCGCCTTCCTTCTATGGGATCTAATGGCACAGTAACTCTCAAGTCTACTACTTAAAATATCATTTGTCTCTTTTTTCACGTCAATAATGGTGTGGTTATCAAAATCCCAATCGAGTCCAAGAAAATTCAGATAAGGTTTGCTACCATCCACTATCTCAATTACTTCAAAATATACTATATTGTGCACTCCATCAATGTTAACATTCACCCCTGACAGTCTTCCAATCGGAACAATCTTGTGTGATTTGCTAACCTTAACTGAATTGGTGACCAGATCAACTTAGGCTTTCCCATCATTTCCCATGTCTTCTTCGGAATGAGATTCACATCAAATCCCATATCCAATATGATACTATCCATATCATAATCTCCTATCTGCGCATTAAGTCAGAATTCCCTATTCATCTTGTTCTTGCGTTGTACCTAGTTAACTACTTGTTGTGCACTAGGTGCTTCTTTATCTTGCATGCAATGATCTATCATCCCACATAATGTGCTCAATGCAGTTTCATCCTTCATTAATTCTAAACAACTATTTAAGAAAATTTTCGGAGTACTTACCTTTTCAATTTTCCTTTATGTCATCGAGTGGTCATAGGCTAGAGGCATGCCATACATAGGTGGCATGTCATAGACAGGTTCCAAAGTTGATGCTACCCATTCTACTTCTAGAAACTCCTTCCTTGATTGCTTGTATGTGTCTCTCTCTCTTTGTGGGTCAAATGTTAGAAGATGTTCTTCTACTTTCTTGACCCACTAGTCAGTCTGAATTCCTTGTTCCATCACATTAGTTCTTGCTCTCACTCCACGCGTAATTGATGCTACTCTTGGTTGATCGTCGCACTCTTTTTCTACTATCATGTCAACATTTTGGTTCATCTTTTCCTCCCACTTCACAATCAGCTGCGGGTAGTCTTCCGTCACATGATCTAGCTATGTACAGTATGTATACATCATGCAGGGATTCAGACAATCTTACACCAGAAGCCTAGGCTGGTTACATTTATAAAAGATAATCAGTCCTCTTCCTCTATCGAATCCTCCTCTTCCACGACCTTTGAATCCTCCTCTTCCTCTCCAATTGTATCCTCTCAAAGTATTATATTGTTGTATGCCTCCTTCCATTACTTCTTCCCCTTGAAATATATATTCGTCCATGGTATATTCTCTCATGATATCGAGTACGCGACATTCCTTTTTTTCAATTCCTATTGACTTACAAAAATTACAAAATAAGTTATTGGCAGTGCTCTGACACTTCAGCATCAAAAGATAGGTAGTCAGGTGCTGACCCATCATTCTATATATCTCACAATATACTCCTCCTCCTCTTAGTGCCAAGGGATTCGGGGCTCCTGTAGCCAACTATTCTCTAAAATTTGGACACTCATTCTTATGATGAGATTTTGTTTATGTAACACACACCAAACTTCTTCATGTTTTGCTTTTCCTTCAACAAGCTTCTGTAGAAAAATATTAACTATGACTGAACTTGAGCCAGTGTTGTGCCATCTTCTCCTACAAAGGATGCTTCTAAATTCATGGAAATCTCTAATGCTTCTTAATATGACATAATATTTTGTTGCATCAAGGGGCATCATATATGTGGTATCAATCCTACAATGAACCATTCCCTACGTTGCTCATCTAGAATTTGGAAGGTCAATCGATCATCCATATCTGGAATCTATGATCAAAATCCCATATTGATTCACTATGTAACTTCTTGATCTCTTTCATTTATGTAATGCACTATGACTTAGACTTTGGTTAATGAAATTCCTTTAACATATATTTCCTGATGTCTGTCAACGTTCTAGCTTGTCCCACAGGTAGAGTGGAATGATGCTTTATATACCAGAGTAACAAACAATCTTTGAATGTGCTCACTAACTACCCGGTCTTTGCATCATCGCCCTATACATATTTCATGTTCTATATTACTTCATAAAAAAATAAGTGTTGTTATAGATCTTCTCTTCCTACTCTGTGAAAGACATGCATTTTCAAAGTGGGAACTACCCCCGCCATTGTGTACTGTGCAATAGTCTTCCTTGGTGACACTACCTGAAGTTGGGTTGTCACACTACTTCCAATACTCTGACTACCTTTACTATTATCATTGCTTCCTTCACTGACTATAAGTGACAAAGTTTTGGATATTACCTCAGTTCTCTGAGATGCCCATAGGGTCATGGGTTCAATGTAGTGTCTAGTCTAAGTGGGATGTAATGGATCTCCTTCTTATAAACTGAGCTGACAGTCTTTTTTGTTTTCCTCTGTGCATGGTATTCCTTCAATATAGAGAACTACACCAATGTCTCTTTCTTCAACCTCAATGTGTTTCTCTTCTCTATCAACCACAGTCCTCTTCCTACTATACCAAAATCTTTTTCCATTGCGTAATACTCCAATCTCTTCTTTTGTTGCAAATTCTTCTTCTCTCAGCATCCTCATCCCATTTTTTCCTTATTCATTCTTTCTTGCATCCCTCTTCTTGATACACTCATACCATCCCTTGGTCAGCCCCTGTTATTGGATTAATTGGTAAATGAATACATAAATTGATCTCCCTAGATCCACCTAGATCTAGAACAAAACAAGACATGGCATGGCGCTTTCCCTAAGCTCTAATCATCAAATTTACTATCAAACAAGAGATGAGTGACATACCTTTGAATATCGCTTCCTTATATCTTTTTTGTCATTTCTCCACTCCGGTGCTCTTGTGATATTATATCTCCAATGACACAAACCAACCCAAGTGAAAGAAACAATAGTATATTCAATGAAAACTTATACATCTGATCAAGGAGTCATCTAATAAAATGAGAATGATTTTATGGGAAAAAAACATGCCACTATATTATATTGAGTAAAAGTGAAAGATACAACCAAACAACCTTGATGTTGTAAGGTTCCCTTTCAGTGGCCCATTGCTCCAACACACACACTTGCTCCAAACTTGCATGAAGAAGATCCACAATAACTTGATGGATAAATGAAGACCTCAAGCATCAATTGAAATAGAATTCCTCACACAGTTCTCAAACTATTCCTTCATTAATTTATTTCTTAACCTTTTTCATAAGAAACCTATCATTATATAGGAGAAGGAGAGATGATTAAAGAGATTAGGATGATCCCACCAAATCAGAGAAGCGAGTAGGATCCCAACCATACGGATGTCACCTCATGTTCTAGAGGATTCCCTTCTAGAATCTTCGTGAAGTTCGTATTTTCCTTAGACTTTCAGTATCGCCGCACCCTGGCTATAAGGTAGCCTGCAAAAATGTCATAAGCCAGTTTTAGGACAGAATGCGATGATCAAGCATCACCGCACTATATCTTATGCTTGACCTGTGACGTCCTTTCTTAACAAGGTTTTGTAGAGGAGGAAGCCAATCACTTTTCTCATGAAAAAAGGTTCTTTTGGGAGCCTGAACACATTCGTGTAGAAACATCACTAGGGTGACTAAAATAATGTGTAACAACCCCTAGTCCCCCTATGCGCACGAAGGTGACTAGCTGCTAGGGAAATCATATTCCATATTCATAACCCCCTTATCACCCAACAACATCTTGATCCAAGTATAAAATGATTTCAAATGTTTGACCTTTAAATAACTCTCTTTCAGTAGCACTATATGACTAGGTGCAATCTATATAAAACTCAATAATATAACTCCCCAATACACTATCCATCCATAAATCAACTCTATGTGAGATCCGGTTACTCATAGTATTAACTTCCTCGATTAACTCAGGGGTCCAACTCCTGGAGACAATAGTGTGGAATGTTTTGTTCTTTTCAACTAATCTTTATATCCACTCAGCCAAAACATTCAGGAAATCAGAAAATAAATATTCATGTAAATATGTAAATTCATACCTATGTAACCATTTCTTTGGACTGATCCATGGGTTCTTATTCTAATTTCTAGAAACATCATGCTCCTTTTCCTCTAAACACTGTCTGATCTCTTCCTTAGTCAACCTCCACATTCCCCTCAGTCACATATCTCGGTCTTGACAACATAACCATTTGTTGTTGTGTAATGGGAAGATCTGCAGTTCAACATTAATTCACCAAAAAAACCTCAAGATATCGACCCTTTCGGCATCACCTACAAGCAGGTGAAGTCTCACCCAAGGTATCTATGGAGACTGCAAGAACTAGGTTTCCACAATCATGAAAGGATGGGAGGCATTCATCATAACCATTACACTCAACATTTGTTCATTATACCATTTATCATGTGCACATAAACATAACAACAGATAACATATTCATAATAATAGAAAATAAATCATATGTGTGCAATACACAGAACAATCACATCATCACACATAGACACCATATTTTAATGCGGTTCACCCAAGATGGGATACGTCCACAACGACATGATTCTTATTATATTATTCAGAATCATCCCTTACAAAATATGTGAATTGTAATCATACATTATGCCCTTTTCGTTATCCTATCCTTCGATATGTCTCTCTTCATTATTACATTCACGCATACAATGCATACTTAGATATCCTTACTCTCTTTCACTCTCCACCACCCCTTGCTAATTTAATTCTTTATCCCAACCCTTACATATTTATACAATCACATTAGAGCTTAGCCCTTTTCTAATGGACCAAAATGCCTAACAAATTCTAACTATTTTCCTCCTTTCGCACGTGTTGATCCTGGAAGTGTGCCAACTGCCTTTCCTTCTTTTGCGTGCATTGTGTCATTCCCAAAATTTGTCCCAAAAAGTCTTGTCTCAACACAAACCTCAAGGGGATAGTTGTTTCTAACCCTTAAGGCAAGTCAAATGTTTCAACAAAGTCAAGGTGAATATAACAAAGGAAGGGGATAACCTCTTTTAATCCTTCCTTAGGGTTTCAATATTATTCAAGGAATATGATGATAACATGGAACTATTACCTCTCTAATTGAGAATTCAAAAAAATTTACCAAGAAACATCACATGCACATAAGAAAAAACTTACTAGTCAAGGCACATAGCATGAGGAAACCCTATTTCATGAAGATTGAACAAGAGAAAACATCCATCCAAATTCACTCCAAAGGTGCACATAAGACATCCAAAGAGAAAATAAGAGAGAAGAAGACAAGTAGTAGTGATAACACAAGTGAGTGAGATGTGTTTTATCCAAATGAGTGCTAGCCTCATTTATGTGAGGAAACCCTAGCACATAAGTCCACATAATGATGTAAAACAACAATAATCCATGATACAAGTGGATTTTACCCCTCAATTAGCCTCTAACAATAAAAAAATCATGTTAATACACCATAATAATTTCCTCCTAGGTCACATGTGCAGTGATGTCATGCCCCAAGAGGGTGTGTGAAGCCTCCAAAGGTCATGTCCCATTGTTGGACTTATGGGTTGACCCGAGTTCTACCTTAGTTCTCAAACAAAACCCTTTTCACCATCGGCCCTTCTGGTAAACCAAAAGGCTGCACCGCACACATAGTGCACAATGCAGTCTCACCTGAGATGGATTATGGGGGACTACAATATGCAAATGTATGCAATCATGGAAGGGGTTGGGGGATGTTCTTTTTACTATTGCTACTACTTAACCATACATTTCACTACAGTATTCATTATATCCATTAACTCATTCATTCATAAATTTATGCTGCCTTTATATTCTAGTGCGTGTTGTAATAAAAACCATTCATTCATTTATCTAATCATTCAACCATAATTGCAAAAATAGTAAAAACATTCAGACACATGGAAACACCAAGTTATACCATGGTTCATCCCCCTAGGGATATGTCCGCAAAGATCTTCTGCTTCTTTCTTATTAATCAAAAGGAATTGCATTACATCATAGGATAATAGAGAGTAGTGAGGCAAACTAGGGTTGCACCAAGCTCCATAGCTTGCAACTTGGCCCTCATCTAAATCTCCAAATTAACTCCACCTGAGCTCCACAACTCTCAAAACAGACTTCAACTCCAAAAAGGTTCTTCATACCAAAAATAGACTCAGACTCAGATTCTTACTCAAGATTAGATATATTTTCCTCCATACCTCAATCTAACTTAGACCTCTTCTATTTATATTACAAAAATGGGTTAAAACCCTAACCCTGGGATCTTCTGATTCCAAAACCCTAACCCTAACATGGCTAGGTTTGTCCACATATGCGTCAGGTTTTCACAAATCCTGTTGCACGCACTGCCTTTCCTCAAAATATGGTGTGCTCTCCTTCTGCCTTTTTTGCTATGTTTTTCTCCCAAAAATACCTACTCCAACAGGCCCCAAATACTAACATGTGGTTCATCCTGAGCCACTTAGTTCACCTTCTAAAATGCTACTTCCAGTGCATGAAACTTCTCTGAAAACTCCATCACTTTATTCTTGGTCTATAGATTCTTTTATGTAAGGGTATCCATGACCTACGTTGTAACATGATCCTTTATCATTTGTGTGTTGTCTATGTGTTCTTGTTCCATGTTGACTTTATCTATTTCCAGCATTGTTATCATCTTCTCTGCTTTCTCTTGTAGGGGCTCCAGCTGAGCCTATCTTGCTTCTTTCTCTTCTTGTGAAACCTTTACTTATGCCTGCATGTTTTTTAGCTACTATGTGGCCCTGAGTCTCATGGATATTGTCGTGTTCTTCTGCCTCTGCTTGAGGTCCTATACTGCAACATTCAGTTTCTATTCTTTCTACTCTAGTTTCTAGATCTTTTTATCTTCTGCTAAGCTTGTCCAACACTGCATCATCCTTTCATGTAGTTCTGCTATATCCTTGACTTCCAATGCAATATGAGTTGTTTTTTCTATGGATTTCTCCTCCCTTTCAAACCTGACCTCTGGAGGTGTGGTTGGTGTTATATTTTCCACCAATTATGTTATCTCTTGCTTATATCCGTCTATTGCCTATGTGATCCTCTGTAACTTCTTGTCTACATTGATTTCCCCTGCTAATGCGATCTATGGAATTGTCTAGAACACTTCTTCAATTCTTTTCTCCAGTCTCTCTGCGCATTGTTTTTCTTCTTCTTGTTCCGGTCTTACCTCTGTAAGAACTGCCTCCAATACTTCCTTAGCTTCCCTGGTTACCTCCATGTCTGTTTCTTCCATCCTTGCTCTGGAATGTACTTCATGCACCACACTTACCTGTAGTATATATAGGGCCTTTTTTGGTATCCTTTCCAATACCAACTCTAGTTGCTCAACATCCTTCATTTTTGTCTATGCCATGTCTTCATTTACTCGCAACATCTCCTTGGTGATGTTCAAGGTTCCACTAGTCGTCATTGTGATATGGATTGTTGTCTCTTCACTTGGCATTTTTTTTTGTTGTGTTGTCTCGTCTGTTTCCACCTTAGTCGAGAGAATATTATCAAGTACATGTCTGACCTCTATTATTTCTTGCATTATTCTCTCCCTTTGTTTCTTTGCCTCCTCATATTCTTTGGCTACATGGTCTTGAACTTTCTCCATGACTAGTTTTGCATCATCCTTGGTTATAGTGTATTCAGGGACCTCCTTATGCTCTTTCATACTCTTGTGCACCCCACCTATCTGTATAACTGGCCTCTTTGGTTTCCTTGACTATGTTGGTTGTGTTGTTCTTGGGGCCTCCAATATGTCCCCTCCTACTTGTCCCTCATGTGCAAAGATATTGTCCTTCTTATGTGTTGAGCCATTTATATCAGTTGCATGGTCCTTTTGTTGTGTGGCCGAATTGTGGATATGATTCTTCTTTGTTGTTTCACTTCCCCCTATTGGATTCTTACTCTGTACTGCGCTCCTTGTATTATGAGATGGGGTAATTTTTGTTTGGGATGAACTTGTTGCTACCAATTGTTTGTCTTTGTTTGGTTTCTTATCCTTTTCTTTCTCGAATGGAATATTCCATTCTTCTTGACAATATTTCATCACCCACTCGACTTCTTCTGGTGTGGTGCAATACCTCATTTGCAGCCACTCTTTTGTTGGATCCCTCTTCGCCTGAATCCACATGTTGTGTCAAGAGGATTTAAAATTGGCGACTATCTTGTACTGTTTCACCACCTCTGGTGGGATTGTCCAAGTCTTTGCAACCTTCTCCTGGATTTCTTCAAGGTATGTCTTGAAGATGTTGGTATTTTCGTATCTATCTTTTGCAACAATTTTGGGCCATAATGACTCATATTTCATTGTGCGGCACCTTTTAGGTCTTTGCATAAACATAGTGTACTTGGGGTGCTTCCAACCTAGTAATTCTATCAGAATAATGATCTAGGAATAATGGAACTTCATTCCTACATCCTACGTGTCTTTGCAGTCATCCAAAAATGAGTTCAACAAATATGGGATCCAACTTAGGACAGTTCCCTTTGCGCACTGCACATCTACAGCTATGACACTTGCTGACACTTCCTCCTTGTGACATTTTCTAAGTTTTTTTAGGCTATTGGTTTTGTGGTTATTCTTGCCATGTGTTCACTTATACAATTTATGATGATTCCCCTGGATCCTCTCTCTGTTCCATAAGTTTGTTTCATCTCCTCTACCAATTCCTTATCCTTGGTTTTATCATCAAGGTATTGTGTGGGTTTTTCTTTGTTGATTGGCAGTCCTATTATTTTCACTATCAAATCCACATCAATAGATACCTGTGTATCCAACCATAAAATTCCTCCATGCATGATTGCTAGCAACTGCTTGACGCAATTGTTCACCTCCTTTCCCCTGCCAAAGTGGGGGATCTCCAGTAGGTTCATGATGCATATGTTGTACAACCTTTATATCCATTACTTTGGTTCCATGATGGGAACTCCCTTTGCGTTGACGCCCTTGATTTCCAAGTAAACCTATTGCACAAACTCCAAGAGTTTTGCCATGTCCCTGACATCATGATCTGAATATCTCAACATGTATGTGCACCCAAGTAAATTTGCGACAACTGTTACCCCTTCTAGTACGTGTGATAACACAATAGTTACTTATGGATTTCTGTGCGAGGATATTTGGACCTACTATTTACCCTTCCCCTTTTGTGGTGCATTGGAAGGCCCTGCTTCCTGATATGTGTGATATGCCTCATGTTCCTCTCCTCCATATTCCTTCTACGTTGTAACTTCCTCAACCAGTATTTGTGCCTGTTGGCTCTGTTCTATGCTAGGTTGATCCTTTGGCTCGTCGAACTCTGTCCTCACTTTGTCTATTGCCTTTGTGGGATGAACTGTTTCTTGCATCAGATTTGGCTCTACCGCTGTGCTAAATGGATAAACCTGCATCTGTTCGGTTTGTTCTTCCACCAATGTGGGGATTACTGGTTCTATGGAGGGAATGGAATCAACATCCACCACTCCCTCCATTTGCAAAGGATTTTCGGCCTCTTTTATCTTCTCTGGAAATTCTCTATTGTTTCTATGGCTTCTTTGTGACATCTGGCTCGATGCTCCAAATTTTGGTGGCACCATCGTGCTAGAATCTCAGTGGGTTTACGTTTGAGATCTCTCTGTTCAGCGACTAATCGTCTAGGTGTTCTTCACTTCTCGATGCTTAGATCTGCATTTGCTCAACTTTGTAATGAAGCTTGTCTAACCCTACTTTGTAAAGATTTTTCATTAATGCTCCAAAGATTCTCGAGCATGCCTCATTAACTGTCATAAATGTTCAAAAGCTTACTATGTATGCTTCATAATTTTCATGCCTTTTTTTTTCCAGTGACCGGTTTTTCGTTTCCCTATTGTTTCACTTTTCCAATGCACTGTAATTTTCCATTGTGTTACATCTCTGGCGCACTGGTCCTTCCTTCACAAAGTATCTTCATTTCTCATCTTCGTGACTTTATGTCTATTGCACATTGTCATCTTTAATTATATGTCTATCACTTATTCCTCTTAACTGCTTCTTTTTGGATTTTTCTTCATTTTTCTATTCTTATCTTCTTTTTTGATATTTTAACTCCTACTATTTACAATATGTACAAGTCTACTTGTTTTTTTGCAACTATTGAGAATTAGTGGGTCGATTGTCCTTATACAGTTTCAGTCTACTACCATTCACCATTCCTTGAACTTCCTTTCCTGCTAAGTCTTGCAACTATACAACACCTCTATCTGTGACAAAATTTATTTGATATGGCCCTAGCCAATTCATTCTGAGCTTTCCTAGGTGCTGCAAGTACTTATTGTCATAGATGAGAACTGGATCTCCTTCCTTAAAATTATTCTTCTTGATATGTTTTTCATGCCATGCTTTATCCTTGGCTTTTTGAACCTCCTAATGGAAACCTGTGATAATTCTATTCACTTCCAATTTCATCAATTGGGCCAATCTTTCCTGTGTTGCACCTCTTTCTGTCATATCCATAATTGTTGCTATTCCCAGACTTAGCATCAAATAAGCTAGGGGAACTACTACCTCATATCCATACACTAATTGGAAGGGTGTCTACCCTGTTATCTTCTTGCTTGTAGTTCTATAAGCCTAAAGTACTGTTGGTACCTTCAAGTCCCAATCATCTATGTTCATGTTAAAAATATTTGTCAAAGCATTCTTCAAAATATTTTCGAAGGCTTCCAATGCTCCATTTTCCTAAGGATAATAAGGAGTAATATTCTAATGATATATCTGAAACTCTTCCAACATGGCCTCAATTGTAATGTTGATGACGTGAGTCCCCTGGTCACTCATCAATACTCTCGGGCATCCAAACCTTGTCACTATTGATTCAAATAAGAAGCACATTGTTGTCTCTATGCTGCAATCCTTCATTGTTTCTAACTCAACCCATCGGGTTAAGTATTATGTCATTCTAATAATATACCTTACATCTGATCTTATGGATAGTGGGTTAATGGGTCCAAAAAAATCTACTTCCCACTTTTCAAACACTTGCAAAGTAACCTGAGGTTTCAATGGCATCTCATCCCTCCTCGATGGATTTCCAACTCTTTGGAAGACATCACAATTCTGGCAGTATTCCTTTTCATATTTATGAATTGTTGGCCACCATAATCCTACATGAAATACCTTCTGTGCAGTAGGTTTTCCTACATAGTGGCCTCTTGCAATTCCTTCATGTGCCTCTACCAATATAATGGGCCTTTGATTCTCCATCACACATCTTCTTAGGATGTTATCTGCTCCAAGATTGTATAAATGATCTGCAGTCAATTGATAATATGCATCTCTTAATACCAAATTCTTCTTCTAAGTAGTAGTAAATTCTCTTGGTGCAACTCTTGTACTCAAAAACTCAATAATGTCAAGAAAATACTCATTGGCAAACTGTACTAAAAATAGCTGAGAATCAGGAAAATTATCTTCCAAACTGATTGGTTCTTCTCTATTAGTGATTCTAGACAAATGGTTTGTTCCTGCAGTCAATCTTCCAGGATTCACCACAACTTCAAAATCAAATTTCTGGAACAAAAGTAGACATTTGCATATCCTTCCCCCCAACATTGCCTTATTGACTAAATATCTCAGAGAATAATGATATGTAAACATGTTGAAGTGTTGTCCTAGCAAGTAATGTTTTTATTTCTGCAAAGCATAAACCATATCTAATCCTTCCCTTTCTGTATTATTGTAGTTTTGTTTTGAATTTGATAAATTTCTGCTTGAGAATACAATAGGGTGATCTATATCACCTTCTTTTGGTTGTGTAAGTACTGCTCCTAATGCTATTGCAGATGCATCTACATGCACATGAAATTATTTTGTCTAATCTGGAACACCTGAATTGGCGTAGTGACCATATTTTCCTTCAAGATATCCAAACTTTGTTGGAATTCATCATTCCACTAGTACTTAGTATCCTTCTTCAACAGCTTCTCCATCGACGCAGTAATCTATGCATATCCTCTTGTGAACTTCCTGTAATATCCTATCTGACCAAGTGTACTTTTTAGCTAGCACACTGGCTTTGGTGGAGATAAGTTAACTATGACAACAATTTTGGTAGGATCCACCAACAAACCCTGTTTACACACCACATGTCCTAATAAAATGCCAAAAGGTGCATTGAAAATTCATTTCTTGATATTCAACAAAACCTGACATTTTATGTATCTATCTAACATCATCCTTGAGACTTTCACATGATCCTTCAATAAACTAAATATTGTCCAATTGTCCAAGTACACTTCCAAAAACGTATGAATGAAGTCCTTGAAAGTTGCTATTACAACCCTTGAAAAAATGGCTGGTTTATTCTTCAATACAAATGGCATCATTGTGTATTGAAATGATTCCCATTATGTAGCAATTTTTTTCTTATGCCTGTCTTTTGGCATAATCATGATCTGATGATGCCCTAAAAATCCATCTGTAAAAGAATAAGCTTCTTGACCTCCAACATTTTCCAACACTTCATCTGTAAATGGGGTAGGAAATGGACGATGTAAGAAAGCATCATTCAGTTTCCTTAGATCCACACAGATCATAATTCCTCCTTGGTTCTTTTCCTACACCAGTATAGGGCTGGTCCATTTTGATTCTTCCACAGGTTCTATGACACTAGCTTCTAACATCTTGACAATTTATGCCTTTACTTTCTCCTTGTATATTGGATTCATTCTTTAGGGTCTTTGTCTTACTGGCCTAACATATGGTTTTAAAAGGATCTTCATCTCTCCTAGTTCCCCTGCTAAGACATTCATCTCTGAAAATGTTGTTGGGAACAAGTCATTGTATTTGTGCAGTAAATTTGTGATCCTTTCTACTGTCTAATGATCCCAATAGTCTCCAATACTAGCCATCTTAGGGTTTTCTGCAATTCCAATATTTACCTTCTTGATCTTCAAAGGTGAAACATAATATTTTGAATTTTTCTTTGGATGTTCTACTTCCCTTAGACCTTCCACTTCTAGGATCTGTATATTGGTTGGATTATCTTCTGTTGGGTCTTCTTCTTCTGTGACATGATAACAATGTAGAAATTGTTTAACTGTCTGTCTAGCCTGCTTCTGATATGTTGGGATTATTTCAAATTATGGTTCTTCAAAGATATTATCTCTTACCATATTCAGCGTTGTATCTATTTCTATAATCTCATGTTCAAAAGAAAATGTAATTACAAAACTCTGTTGCATTTCTTCCCAATTCATAGTTTCTTTATGTTGTTCCAATTTTGTATACCAGTTTCTTAGGATCCATTCTAATGTGTGAATGAACTGATGTGGCCATTCTTCAGGTGGTATCAATATACACTCAACCATACATCTATTTGAATGTTCTTATATCTATCCATCATATTTCTCCTCATATCTATGCTCCTTCTCTGCGTTGAATCTGATGCATAGTAGCCTTTTGCATTGAAACCAATTTTTGATCTTTGCCTTGTGTGTACCCCACCATCTTATAGGTGTATATTTTAAATAAATATCCAATTCAGGTGATCTCTAACTTTCCATGACTTCTACCTCAAACTTCATTAAGAATTATTGTAAGTCATTCAACCCATAGAAAGTAGGAGGTTATCTTACCTCTGTACCAACCCATCTTAGCGTGCATGTCATTCTGGTACATCTTCTGGTAGATAACTCATGTAATCATTGTTGCTAGTTTTCCAGTCCTATGTCAAATTTTGAAGCACAAGAACTAATACTTCTCCAACTAAGTATGCCATCTGCAGTTGGTTTGATGTAATCTTCTTCATGCACGATAGTTCTATAAATTTGGTTCACATCTTCTGTCAAGATATTATCTATAGGTTCTACATACCTTCCTCCTTCTAAGGGATATAATGGTGAAATCACTCTGTATTATCCCAATTCAAAGATCATTTTTATTATCTTTAATTAAATAATAGCCTGGTTGTCAAAGGCCCAATCCAGACCCAATAGTGTTGGATATGGTGAAGTGTTGTCCACTATGTCAATGACTTCGAAATATGTCGTGGTGTGCACACCATCTAAATCTAATGGAATCCCCTTTAACCTTCCAATTGGTACCACCCTCTACTAATTGGATAGTTTTAACTGAATGGGTGAGTATCCTAGTTGAGGTTCTCCCATGGCTTCCCATGTCTTGTTTGGTAGAACATTGAGTTAGAGCCTAAGTCTAGTATGATATCTCCCATGTTGAAATCTCATATGTTGAAATCTCCTATGTTAGCATTCAATCTAAACTTTTACTTGTTCTTATCTTCTTCCTGAGTTGATTTATTATTTTTACCCCTTGTTCCCCAAGGTTAAATTTCTATAACAAATTATGCAGTACTTGTAAATATTTTTTATCATTCAACAATTTGACACAGGCTCCCAAAAATTTTCTTAAGTTACTTACTTGTTCTGAAGGTTTCTCTTTGTTGGTTTGATCGAATAGTGGAGGCATGCCATATATTGGTATCTCATCGACTGGCTTTGTCCCTAAAGTAGAGGCAATATTTTCCTTTGCAATATCCTGCCTAGCCTCCTTGAATATCTTGTTTTCTTTGCATGCATCAAACTTTTGTTTAGGCACCATATTATTTTTGACCCACTAGTATTGATATTGATCCTTCTTTTCTGCATCTTCTCCTGTCTTGGTTCCACCTGTAGTAACTGTTAGAAAAACAGGACCGCGGAGCAATAAAATAAAACAAATGCAGAAACAAAACACAGAAGACACACAATACAAGAGAGACACAGATTTACGTGGTTCACCCAGTGTGGGCTACGTCCACCAGAGAAATTGCCAGGTC
>ML780136.1:235320-265074 GCA_009831015.1 Picea engelmannii | reverse complement strand
AATCTCTACCGTTAGATCTGCGACCTTATAATGAACGGTCCAGATTTACAATGAAATTACATATACTTTTACAAGGCAATTTTTTCTTCGGGGGCTTCGCCCCCGAACCCCCGCTGGGGGCCCGCTTGCCCCCAGACCCCCCAATCGGGGGGATCTCCCCCCATCTGCACTCCCCCGCGTGGAAGAGTGTACATACTTTTGGGGTGTAAATACTTCATGGGGTATAGACACGGCTGAAAGCAAAGAACCTCTGCATCAGGAAGATAATCAGGCTCCACAACCAACAGTAACTATGTGAATTTTCTTTTCATCCTCTTCTCTATTTTCTACAACAATCCATTGTACATTCTGATTGGTCTGGTTTCTCTTGTCTTGTATTTTTATCAAAAGAGTTGGACAGTCTTATGTCTCATGATCTGCTACGTGACAATACATACATATTGTTGGTGGTTGTGGACAATATCTTGCGTAGTGTCTAGGTTTTTGATAGTGCGGTATACAACTGGGCCTCTTCCACCTCCAAATCCTCTTCCACCAGGGTCTCCTCCTCTATTTCCTTGATTATCTTTGCACGGTGTATTATACTGATGTCCCTGATTATACTATTCTTATGCATTATTGTACTCTGGTGGTGTTGTGCATTGTTGTGCGAGGTTATTCTATTGCTTCCCTTGAAATTGTTGCGCATTATACTGTGGTTGTGCTGCAAACTGCTGCACATTACTATATTGTGGTTGGGCTGCAAATTGTCACGCATTTCTACATTGTGGTTGCTGCACAGACTGTCCTGTTACATGTTCATCCTACACCTTGTATGAATCTCTTGGTTTTAATATCTCCATTTGTACTCTTGGTATGACCCAGGTTCAAATCTAAATAGGTTTCTAGCAAAACCCTCTAAAACTATTGGCCCTCCTGGTAAAACAGAAGGCAACACAACACACAAAGTGCACTACACAATCTCACCCGAGATAGATTTATAGGTGACTGCAATGATCAAGTGCTTGCAATCTAGGAATGAGTGGGGATCTGGGAGTGTATTCTAACTTCTTCATAAATTAAGCATATTATCCATTCATACTTTCTAGGATTCATTCATCTTTTGGGCCATGCATGCATTCTAAGCTATTTAGCTTAACAATTCATTCATAAATTACTCATTGACAGAAGGTAAAGATGCTCAATCATTGACGTAAAGTAACCATGCATTAAACATCTCATATACCATAGGTTTTACAGTGGTTCACCTCCTCTGCTCTTTTATAATGTATGTTGCAAAATAGGGCATTGCACTCATTGCATATTTTTCCTTACAAGAATAAATAGGTTCAAGACCTTCTATGAGGCTGACTAGACCACACCAGGCTCCTCATCCTATCAACTAACCATCAAAATCTGGCCTAGTTGACTCTTCTACAACCTTATTACAATCGTTGGTCTCTCACTTCTCAATAGCATCTAATTGACTAACTCTTCAACAACCTTAACCTAGACCTCCTAGGCTCTTATTTATACTAATTTACAATCTTATAGACATTGAAATTCTTTGTCCAAAACCCTAACCCTAACATGGTTAGTTTTAATTGCATTCATGCCTTGCATGTTGCTCCTATTGCATGTTTCTTTTCCTCACACGTGTTTCTTTTCCTGTCAGTTGTTCTTCTCCAAAATTGGGCCTTTCCTTAAAAAATTAGATCTTTCCTCAAAATAGGCCTATGCCCAACAGGCCCCCAACACTAACATGTGGCTCATCCCAAGCCACTCAAGTTGTGTATGCTCCCTACACTGCCCTATCTAAGCTAAGGAACTTTTCTGCTAGTTCCTTTCCTCTTCCCTTCATTTGCACAAACTTGTTTATCAACACCTCCACTGTCTATGATGTTATATCCTCCTACATCAATGTTGTGCAATTTTCTTGTGCCAGTGCTCTCCTTTTATTTTCTTCCTCCAACTGCATGATCATCTATGTTGCTTGTTCTTGGTGGGGCTCCAACTCTACTTGTCTCTCTTTCTTCTACATCTGCTCTGCTTTTAAATCTATCTGCAGCTTCTTGTCTTGAGTTCCCTTAAAGCACTCTTTGATGCTCATTGTTTTATTCCTTTGTTTGAGATCTTGTATGGCTATGTTGATTGTTTCCTCTTCTTGGTCCCACTATTGTACATTTGCATCCCATTCCAACACTGTCCAAAGTTACGCGACTTTGTCAAACAATTCGTCTGTTGCTCTTACTTGTTTCTCTATACCAGCTATTTGGAGTGCAGATTCTTGTTTCCTCTACTCTCGAACCTCGAGAGGAGTCGTAGGGTTAAGCCTCTCCTTGAGATCCTCAATATCTTGCTTGTATTGTTCAATTGTCTGTGATATCAAGATAATCTTCTCCTCTACACTTTTCTCTAGTGCTTGCACGTTGTCTCGGATGGGAGCATAAACTAATGTTAATCCTTATTCTAGCTTATCCACACGTTCTCTCTCCTCTTTTGTTTATATCTTCATCTGCTCGACTACCAATTCCGTGGAATCCTTGCCATTATTAGCATCTTGTAATTCTATCACATATGTCCTTGCATGTGATTGCATTTCTTGCGCAACACTGACTTTAAGTTTGTACAGTTTCTTGGTTGGTATTTTTTCTAGTACCAACTGTACCTACGCCAGACCCTTAACTAGTGTTTGGGTTGTGGCCTCATCCACCTGTTAGTACTCTGTAAATTTTGTCCTGCTGAATAGACAAATGAAAGAGGTAATCGTTTCAACCATCTTTATATTTGAGGCACTAGCCTGTTCAACTCAGAGAGGGCTCTCTTGTGTCACTTGATATTTCTTTAGGAATCAGTGGCTAGATTTGGTTTTTGTTGGGGGTTTTTAATAAAATGACTAGAGGAATGAAGATGACATTTGGGCCATGGAGTCTAGAATAAACAATTTCATTGTCAAACCTAGGAACTATCAAGAGGAAAAGGCTAAATCGAGTAGTGAGTTTGAGTTTATATCTGAAAAATTTGCATGGCATCGGAGGAAAAGGAAACACATAACTACATCAGAGAATTATATGAATGAATTTTGAAGTATTTCAGAAGAGATGAACATAGTCTAATTACTAAGCCAAGAGCATCAAATGATGAATTTCGGGCTTTAAAACTCTCCAATTTAAACATAAGAAAATGTATATGGAATAAAAGATCACAGGAAACACATACTATGAAGGGAAAACAAGACTCATATCACCGCCAATTAGAATATTTTCATAAACAATTCAAAATCCGCTTCTGCATTTATTTATTCATTCTAGCCCCAAAAATTTACAAAGGTCTTCCTGCACAGAGGGCAGCCTCCTCTTTTCTCCATCCATTCTATATCCTCGAGATAATACATATATAGAGAAATTTCTCGTGGAATTCAAAATGCTTAGACTTCCCCATAATTCTAAAAACAAAGATAAGTTACAAAAATGAATGATTTATAATAATAGTTATCCTATATTAAAGGGACCGTTAGGAACAAGTCTGTCATATCTGGGCCACCCTTTCTTCGACCGCCATATGTCCAAAACATGTTGAGATGTACTTATTCCACTCTAAGAATTTATTTCAGCTCAACGATCTCCTTCTTTAGAGTGACCAACTAGGTCGGTTGATTCTCCTCAATGCGTTCAGCAGTTTTGTGCATGTTTTCTATCTTCTATCGTTTTCTCCATTTCTTTTTTATAGCTGGCCTATTGATGATTAGGTATTTCATGATGGGATTTAGACTAACTTCCAATTCTGAGTCTATAGAAGGTTCTGTGTGGAATTTATTCACTAATATACGTGCAATTACCCTTTCCTTCTTACTCACAGGTAAATCTGCCATGTTGCCCGAAGGACCGGTTTCACTGGATATAGCTTTGTCCATGTATCCCAATTTCGTGCAAACCAAAATGTTACTACAGAAAACAGAGAGTCGAGAAAATTGGAGACTACTTCATTTATGGAGGAGATGATGCCTCCATACTTGAGAATCGGTAGTTATAGAGTTCCAATCATGAATCACTGACAGATTCACTGACATGTACATTGGTTTACCACACTTTGCTAATCCATTTCAAATGATTAGCTTTCGATTTCATTATATGGTATCATTCACCTGACATCATATGGTTGTGAAGTACCGAACGAGTGAAACAGGGTGATTCTGACCAGTCGTCGCCCGCCCCATGACTGGTTGATTTGACACATTGGACACGTGACATCAAGGCTTTGGTGAAAGTGGTTTCAGGCAACCCACCTTTCACCTCGATGTATCTCTGGAGGTGTCGTGCATCCATTTTAAAAACCATAGTGGTTTTCCCCAGTCGGCCTTTACATGGTTAAGTCCCATGCAAGTTCATAGCCCAATATGTGCTCCAACCATTGATCTAGGTTGTTTTATAATTGATGGTTTGTCAAGTTATACCTTTTGCACCTCCGCTATGTTCATCCATATGCTTCCAGATATGTCTTGATCCTCTAAATTATCAATTCTCCAAGCTATCAATCTTCCACGACGATGTATCTCTTGCTAAATTCCTGAGACTTGGATCTTGTATGAAATTTTTTATGGTGATAACATAGGCTCCAACTTGTTGGGTATGTGTTATATTCTTTGCATGTGTGTGTGTGGGTCCATCAGATATGACAATTGCCTCTGACGTTGTGCTGCTTTCAAATCTGTCTGCAGCTTCTTCATGTCTTGAGTTCCCTTCAAACACTCTATGATGCTCATTTTTTTATGCCTTTGTTTGAGCTCTTGTATGGTTGTGTTGATTATCTCCTCTTCTTGGTCCCACTATTGGACCTTCTTGTCCCATTCCAACACTGTCCAAAGTTGCACGGCTCTGTCAAAAAATTCGCCTGTTACTCTTACTTGTTTCTCCATATCAGTTATTTGTAGTGAAGCTTCTTGTTTCCTCTACTCTTGAACCTTGGGAGGAGTCTTAGGGTTAAGCCTCTCCTTGAGATCCTCGATATCTTTCTTGTATTGTATAATTGTATGTGATATCAGGCTGATCTTCTCCTCTACACTTTTCTCTAGTGATTGCGCGTTGACTGGGATGCGAGCATAAACTAATGTTAATCCCTATTCTAGCTTTTCCACATGTTATTTCTCCTCTTTTGTTTATATCTTCATTTGCTCGACTACCAGTTCCAAGGAATCCTTTCCATTCTTAGCATCCTGTAATTCTGTCGCATCTATCCTTGTGTGCGATTGAATTTCCCATGCAACACTGAATTTAAGTTTGTACAGTGCCTTGGTTGGTATTTTTTCTAGTACTAACTGTACCTATGCCAGACCCTTAACTAGTGTCTAGCTTGTGGCCTCGTCCACCTATTAGCACTCTGTAAATTTTGTCTGCCTGAATAGAAAAATGACAAAGGTAACTGTTTCAACCATCTTTAGAGTTGAGGCACTAGCCTGCTCAACTCAGAGAGGGCTCTCTCATGTCACTTGATATTTCTTTAGGAATCAGTGGCTAGATTTGGTTTGTGTTGGGGGTTTTTAATAAAATGACTAGAGGAATGAAGATGACATTTGGGCCATGGAGTCTAGAATAAACAATTGCATTGTCAAAACTGGGAACTTTCAAGAGGAAAAGGCTAAATTAGGTGTTGAGTTTGAGTTTATATCTGAAAAATTTGCATGGCATCAAAGGAAAAGGAAACACATAACTACATCAGAGCATTATAGGAATGAATTTTGAAGTAGTTCGGAAGAGATGAACATAGTCTAAATTGCTAAGCCAAGAGCATCAAATGATGAATTCTGGGCTTTTAAACTCTCCAATTTAAACAGAAGAAAATGTATATGGAATAAAAGATCACAGGAAACACATACTATGAAGGGAAAACAAGACTCATATCACCACCGGTTAGAATATTTTCATAAACAATCCAAAATCCGCTTCTGCATTTATTTATTTATTCTAGCCCCAAAAATTTACAAAGGTATTCCTGCATAGAGGGCAGGCTCCTCTTTTCTCCATCCATTCTATATCCTTGAGATAATACATATATAGAGAAATTTCTAGTGGAATTCAAAATGCTTAGACTTCCCCATAATTCTAAAAACAAAGATAAGTTACAAAAAGGAATGATTTATAATAACAATTATCCTATATTAAAGGGACCGTTAGGAATAGGTCTAACATATCTGGGCCCCCCTTTCTTTGACCGCCATCTGTCCAAAACATGCTGAGATGTACTTATTCCAGTCTGAGAATTTATTTCAGCTCAACGATCTCCTTCTTTAGAGTGACCAACTAGGTCGATTGATTCTCCTCAATGCTTTCAGTCGTTTCAGGCATGTTTTCTATCTTCTATCATTTGCTCCATTTCTTTTTTACAGCTGGCTTGTTGATGATTAGGTATTTCATGATGGGATTTAGCCTAACTTCCAATTCTGAGTCTATAACGGGTTTTGTGTGGAATTTAGTCACTAATATACGTGCAATTACCCTTTCCTTCTTACTCGTAGGTAAATCTGCGATGTTTCCCAAATGACCAATTTCACTGGATATAAATTTGTCCATGTATCCCAATTTCGTGGACACCGAAATGTTACTACAGAAATCAAAGAGTTGAGCAAATTGGAGACTACTTTATTTGTGGATGAGATGATGCCTCCATACTTGAGAATCGGTAGTTATAGAATTCCAATCATGAATTGCTGACAGATTCACTGACAGGTACGTTGGTTTACCACGCTTGGCTAATCCATTTCAAATGATTAGATTTCGATTTTGTTATATGGCGGCGTTCACCTGACATCATATGGTTGTGAAGTACCGAACGAGTGAAACAGGGTGATTCTGACCAGTCGTCGCCCACCCCACAACTGTTTGATTTGACATATTGGACATGTGACATCGGGGCTTTGGCGAAAGTGGTTTTAGGCAACCCGCCTTTCACCTCGATGTATCTCTAGAGGCATCGCACGTTCATTTTAAAAACCATAGTGGTTTTCCCCGGTCCGCCTTTACATGGTTAAGTCTCGTGCAAGTTCACCTTCCGATATGTGCTCCAGCCATTGATCTGGGTCATTTTATAATTGATGTTCTGTCGAGTTATACCTTTTGCACCTCCGCTATATTCGTCCATACACCGCCAGATATGTCTCGATCCTCTAAATTATCAATTCTCCAAGCTATCAAGCTTCCACGACGATGTAGCTCTTGCTAAAGTCCCGATACTTGGATCTTGTCTAAAAATTGTTATGGTAATAACATAGGCTCTAACTTGTTGGGTATGTGTTATATTCTTTGCATGTGTGTGTGTGGGTGCATCAGATATGACAACTGTGTCTTCATTTGGGCGGTTTTTTCTATTTTTAGCGGATTACTAAATTAGTCCTGGTTTAAGGGATTAGGGTTTTGGTATCTACAAAATACCTAAAAAAATTGTATATATATTGTATAGTGAATGGTGAAATTCAATATAATGAATATACGAAAGGTTTTCTCGAAAGAGAGTTTCCAGTATAAAATCTCTGTGTACTCTGTGTGTGAACCATTGGTTAAATTATGTTTTTCTTAAGAATCTATATGCCTTGCTTTACTTCACAGGTTTAAAACTTACACAACTGGGGATGCTATCCTCCCTATGAGGTAGCAAAGAACTTGTAGACCATGTGCCTGATCCATTGGGCGGATCCCAAAACATGTGTGTGTACCCTGCTCCTACCATATCACTAGTGTCTGTTGAAGTCCAAACTCTTCACGCTGCTTTCAACTGGATACTGAAACTAACTATACATAATATTGGAAATATAAGCTAAAAAATGTTTTTCCAACAAGCTTATTCATACATTCCTACCTACCCTAAAATGATGAAATGAATACTCCATCAAGTGAAATCAAAATGCTAATGCAACCATGCAAGCATTTTATCCACTATTTGTTTACTTTGAACAATCTTGCTCCAGATCCATCTTACTAATAATTCATTCAACAATTCATCCACAAATCCAAATCTAAAAAAACTAAAGACATTTGTCTTGTTCATTTCTTCCAATAGTATTGCAAATGGATCTTCTAAAATATGTGCAAAACAATCATTGTGTTTCACTCCTTCCACTGCATTTTTTTTTTTAGGTGATTCAATTTGTTGACTTCTAAAAAACTGGCAGATTTATTGAGAAGTCTGGTAGTATGGATTTCCTCAGTCATAAAGCAAGCATGGCTGGAGAACATCACCTGGTGTAAAAAGATTCATATTTGGTACAAACATTGATTCATTGTAATCCACTGTTATTGGTAGATTCTGATCGTAAACCTTTCCCATATAATGTGTCTCAATATCATGAATCATCTGGAAGAACTATTCCTCGTCAGGAGTCAAGATATAAGAGAAATATTCCTCCACAAGGGTTTCCTCACTATTCAGAGTTTTCATAGGCGATATTTCAAAATCTTCATCCATATCTAGGCTACTCAGAAATAGGATCACTACGTCATTTTCAGGGGAAAAAATGTAACCTTGAAATACCTTTTCTTGTTGGTAATATTGTTGAACATTTGCATTAGTTCTAGGAGAAAGTTAAAGACCTTTGATAAAAATTTCTTGATCGGCTTCTTCTTTAATCTGATGATTAAGCACATATTGGAATTCTGAATTGAAATACCCTTCCAATTAATGATTGTGCAATCCATGTGAGTGTAGTTGGTGTTCTTTAATGATGACAACCTTTTCATGTAAAACAATGCTACTATGAATATAGTTAGACCTTCTTTTTTTCTCTGAAGCTCCATGATTTTCTTTTAACCATTCAAAGGAAGAAAATAATAAGGGGAGAGAATTTTTATATGTAAACCCACTGCTTTCTTCACTTTCGACTTCATTCTTGGATATTTTCTGATTTGAGATGCTATTTTGTTTCAACAGTTTGAAAGAGGAAAAACACAATGGCAAGGTTTTGTTACGTTCTTCATTTTTTCCAGTATCATCATAGGTTCATTTTTCCATCTCTTTGGGTTTTTGGACATGCTCACTTTCAGCTTTGTCTTCAACTAATGACTGTATTTCTAAATCTACACGGTCTTCCTCAAAACAAAGAATAGGGTCATCAAGCGTCTGAGAAGAGTGTTCCAATATATTTTCAATCTGTTTTGTTAGTTTGGTGTGACTTTGCATCAACACAAATTTGTTTGCCTCAACAATTATCTGAAAATTCTATTTCAAGAATTTGAATGCAGTAAAGCACAATGGTAGAGACTTATCTTTGGCTGATATAATATTTTTCTCCTCACTGTACTACTAAAAAAGAAAGTCTTCAATATTACGATCATCCTTGTATTTTTCATATACAGGAAAATCAACATCATACGCAACATCGTATAACAAGAATAGACTTGAAACATTAATTTGTTCTTCAACAAACTGGTTTGCAAACTCATCTTCTCGATTGTCTACAAAAGAATATATAAAATAATCAACCCCCTACTTATCATGGGATGGCTCAGAAGCTAAAACAACACCTCTTCTTTTAACAAGTGGAATATAATTTTTAGCACAATCATAAGGATTTGAAACTTCAAGAGGGCCCATGATATTGTCAATTCTATGCTCAGGATTCCAATCAACTATTTTTTGTTCAGATTCACTTTCATATTATTGAGCATCCAACCCCTCCTTTTGAATCTGTTCACATGACTGGACATTGTGTTGAATATAGTGGGCATCATTAAACATTTGTTGTAAGGACTTAGGTCTTCTTTCCATCAGGAGGAAAGACAAATCTGGATGAAGAGTTGTTGTATAATGGAGCATGGCAGCAACTTCAGTGGGTTGAATCTCTTTAGGAAATTTGTAGTAAATACTGGAAAACCTTCTACTGAATATATAAATAGTTTCATTTCTCTTCCATTTCAAATCATAGAACTCTGCAAGTTGTATCTCCAAAGATTTCTTCTTGCCCCAAAACTTAAAAAAAACAGTCTTCAATTCCTCCCATGAGATAATTGTATCTGTTTGCAAATGTATAAACCAGTCTTTTGTGTCCCCTTTAAAGGATTGAGAGAAGGCCCTCATACAAACATCATCATGGTCAATCTCAAACAAATCTATAAAATGCTCAAACCCTTGGATGTGTTTTTCAGCTGAGATGGTATCAGGTTCCCCATCAAACATAGGCAAGTACTCATAATGTTTTAGAGGAAAATCATGAAGGATGTGGGGTAACTTTAAGGGTCTGTATCTATGCTGAATCTTGGAGGGTGTTGGGTCAAGTGCGTGAGATGAAATATCAACCATGGTTCCATGAGTCTCATCAACTTGGTTATGGTCATCACATGGCCCAGATGGGAATTTTTTATCAACATCATTGATACAGTGAGGATATGCATGTACAACTTTAAGAGGAGGATATATAATTGTAGGATCCTCATGATTATCATTAGAGTGCAGCAGGTAAAGAAAAATTTGTTTGGCATGTTCAAGGAGGGAGCAGAGGAAACTTATAACAAACAATAAAATGCCTTGGAAAAAATCCAATTTTAAGTACCTGTTTTCTTCCATAACGTCTTTTCATACCTATGCCAAAGGATCTCATTTCCCAATGGAGTATTTGAATTACATTTGAATCTTGAGTGGCATCGTCAATAATGTTTTGGAAGCTCGATTCTGCATTGAGAGTGGAGTCGCCATTGAAAATTTCAAATTTATGGATTCTTCTACCAATGGAATCACCTTCAAACTAATTTTTTGATGTGTGGAGTCACCATAGCAGGAATACAACCAATATGTGTCTAAGTGTTTGCTACTCTCATACATTATAACTCAATCATGTCATTCTTCTTAGGGAAATTTTTTTAATCTCATCCCCGGCAATGACGCCATAATGTTAACACTCTATAAATTTTGTCTGGCTGAATAGACAAACAACACAGGTAACTATTTCAACCAGCTTTAGAGTTGAGGCACTAGCCTTCTCAACTCAGATAGGGCTCTCTTGTGTCACTTGATATTTCTTTAGGAATCAATGGCTAGATTTGGTTTGTGTTGGGGGTTTTTAATAAAATGACTAGAGGAATGAAGATGACATTTAGGCCATGGAGTCTAGAATAAACAATTGCATTTTCAAATCTGGGAACTATCAAGAGGAAAAGGCTAAATCAGGTAGCGAGTTTGAGTTTATATCTAAAAAAATTGCATGGCATTAGAGGAAAAGGAAACACATAACTACATCAGAGCATTATAGGAATGAATTCTGAAGTAGTTCGGAAGAGACAAACATAGTTTAAATTGCTAAGCCAAGAGCATCAAATGATGAATTCTGGGCTTTTAAACTCTCCAATTTAAACATAAGAAAATGTATATGGAATAAAAGATCACAAGTAACACATACTATGAAGGGAAAACAAGACTTGTATCACCTCCAGTTAGAATCTTTTCATCAACAGTCCAAAATCCACTTCTGCATTTATTTATTCATTCTAGCCCTGAAAATTTACAAAGGTCTTCCTACACAGAGGGCAGGCTCCTCTTTTCTCCATCCATTCTATATCCTCGAGATAATACATATATAGAGAAATTTCTCGTGGAACTCAAAACACTCAGACTTCCCCATAATTCTAAAAACAGAGACAAGTTACAAAAAGGAATGGTTTATAATAACAATTATCCTATATTAAAGGGACCGTTAGGAATAGGTCTGCCATATCTGGGCCCCCCTTTCTTCGACCGCCATCTGTCCAAACATGCTGAGATGTACTTATTCCAGTCTGAGAATTTATTTCAGCTCAGCAATCTCCTTCTCTAGAGTGACCAACCAGGTCGGTTGATTCTCCTCAATGCTTTTGACCATTTCGGGAATGTTTTTTGTCTTCTGTCATTTGTTATGTTTCTTTTTTATAGTTGGACTATTGATGATTAGGTCTTTAATGATGGGATTTAGCCTAAATTCCAATTATGAGTCTGTAGCAGGTTCTGTGTGGAATTTAGTCACTAATATATGTGCAATTACCCTTTCCTTCTTTCTCATAGGTAAATCTGCCATGTTGCCCGAATGACCGGTTTCACTGGATATAGCTTTGTCCATGTATCCCAATTTCGTGGACACCAAAATGTTACTACAAAAATCAGAGAGTTGAGAAAATTGGAGACTACTTCGTTTATGGATGAGATGATGCATCCATACTTGAGAATCGATGGTTATAGAGTTCCAATCATGAATCTCTGACAGATTCACTGACAGGTACATTGGTTTACCATGCTTGGCTAATCCATTTGAAATGATTAGCTTTTGAGTTCGTTATATGGTGGCATTCACCTAACATCATATGGTTGTGAAGTACTGAACGAGTGAAACGAGTTGATTTTGATCAGAAGTCGCCCGCCCCATGACCGATTGATTTGACATATTTGACATGTGGCATCAGGGCTTTGGCAAAAGTGGTTTCAGGCAACTCGCCTTTCACCCCGATGTATCTCCGGAGGTTCCGCACATCCATTTTAAAAACCACAGTGGTTTTCCCTAGTCCACCTTTACATGGTTAAGTCTCATGCAAGTTCATCGCCCGATATGTGCTCCAGTCATTGATCTGGGTCATTTTATAATCGACGGTCTGTCGAGTTATACCTTTTGCACCTTTGCTATATTTGTCCATATGCCGCCAGATATGTATCGATCCTCTAAATTATCAATTCTTCAAGCTATCAATCTTATGTGACATGTAGCTCTTGCTAAATTCCTGAGACTTGGATCTTGTATGAAAATTGTTATGGTGATAATGTTGGGTATGTGTTATATTCTTTGTGTGTGTGTGTGGGCATGTCATATATGATAACTACATCTGACGATCCCAACTTCCTTCGCTCTTTGTGTCATGTGCATCAGGCACTTTCCTAGGGGGGTCCCCGGGGGGGGCAGATATGCCCCCCCTAGTTATCCGCAACGTTCGGCAATGGGCCGTAGCTCGAGGCCGATGGGGTTCGAGGCAGTGCCTCGCAATTTTTGTTTTGGGCGGTTTTTGCTATTTTTAGCGGTTTTGTAAATTAATCCCAGATTAAAGGATTAGGGTTTTGGTATCTACAGAATACCTAAAAACATTGTATATATATTGTATGGTGAATGGTGAATTTCGATAATAATGAATATAAGAGAGGTTTTACCAGTTGAGGGTTTCCGGTATAAATCTATGTGTACTATGTGAATGAGCCATTGATTAATTTCTATCTTGCTTAAGAATCTATATGCATTGCTTTACTTCACAGGTTTAAAACTTACATGTGGTATCAGATCTTGTTTTTGGCTTCAGAGGGACACCTTTGTTGCTGAGCGTTTGGCTCGGTCTTGATAGATCAAGTTTATCTTGGGTCTATGATAAACCTGGGTTTAGTGCGAGATTTTGCAATGGAGATTCGAGTATAGAAAGAGGAATGGCGAGATCATCTAGAATCGAGACAGAGAAGTTCAACGGTAAAAACTTTGAGCTATGGAAGCTGAATATGGAGGACCTTCTTGTAGACAAAGAATAATGGATCATTGTGGATCCTGGTACACGGCCTACTGGTACACCGTCTACTAGCACACAGGCTACTGGTACACAACCTACTAGTACACAAACTACTAGTACACCACCTACTAGTATGTTGAAGGAAGATTGGGAGAATTTGGATAGAAGAGCAAGGAGTGTTATTCGACTCTGCCTAGCAGATTCGGTGTTCTTGAATGTCTCAGGAGAATCTACAGATAAGGAACTATGGAATAAGTTAGTTAATTTGTATCAATCAAAGTCCCCGGTAAACAAGTTGTTTCTTCGAAAGAAGTTGTATCATGTTAGGATGGAAGATGGAGATTCTATGACAGAACATCTAAATGCCTTTAATACATTTCTTACAGAATTCTGCGGAAATGAATTCGAAGAATTCTGTAAGAAATGTGGTATAGAAATTCAAAAGACTACTCTGTACACTTCTCAGTGGAATGGAGTTGTAGAAAGGATGAACAGGACACTGATGGAAAAATAAAGGAGCATGCTCATCGGTGCCAGATTAGGACAAGAATTATTGGTAGAGGTAGTGGGTACAACATGTTACCTGGTCAATCGATCACCTTCATCAGTGTTGGATGATAAAACTCCACGAGGTATGGTCTGGAAAGAAACCCTCTCTTCAACATCTTAGAGTGTTTGGTTGTGATGTTTATGTACATGTTCCAAAGGAAAATAGGAGTGAGCTGGATAATAAAGCTGAAAAGTGTATTTTTATTGGCTATAAAGATGGTGTGAAAGGTTATAAACTTTGGAACCCAAAAACTAAGAAGATTGTTTACAATCGGGATGTTGTTTTTAGAGAGGTAAAAGATGTTTCCAAACATGAATTCCTACCAAGAAAATAAGAACCTGAGAAAATAGAGCTTGAGTTGGATGATGGAAAATATGAATCATATGAAGAAGATGAAGCAGAAGAAGAAGAAGAACCTCATACCCCAGTATTGAGGAGATCAGTGAGAGAAAAAAGGCAACCAGAAAGGTATAGTCTACTTGATTTTCATTCCAATTTTTCTTTATCTATTATTGATGATGATCCCATAACTGTCAGGGAAGCAGTAAATTCAGAGGATAACAAACTATGGAAGAAGGCCATCGTTGAAGAAATGGATGCCTTGGATAAAAATGAGGCACGGGATATAGTTGAGTTGCCAGTTGGAAGAAAATGTGTTGGTAGAAAATGGTTGTTTAAGAGGAAGTTTAATTCAGAAGGTAAAGTGGAGAAATACATGTTACACAGGATAGCCTAATTGAGAGGGGGGGGGGGGTGTGAATCAGCTAGATAAATATTTCTTTCCTTTTATTTAACAGATTACTCAATGAACACAGTTACTGTATGTCTTGATACAAATCATTCAAATAAATAAATATGCAATCACATAAACAGACAATGACACATAGATTTTCATGAGGAAACCCAAAACAGAAAAACCTCTTCTTCTTATGAATGAAAGGAAAGCTCCAATTCCTCTTTACATTCTTATTTTATCTAGGTTAAAACCCAGATGAGGCTGCTACCTCTATTTCTTCGGCACCTACTAAATGGAAGCTACAACTCCAAGATGTACAAGAACCAACTTGTACAGAAGACTTTTACAGTCTCCCCTTGCTCCTCCCTACCTCCCCGAAATCATTCTCTGTCACAAAGAACCTGCAAACCAACTCTTTATCTTCTCTGTCAAACATTAAGCATTCAAATCCTCTCTACACAATTCATCCTTGACCAGACCACTTAGATTTATGAATCTGTGTATATATCTTCCCTCCTGTGTCTTTTCTCTTCCTCAAATTTTACAGAGCCTTATATCTCCCATACTATTTATTCTTTTCTTGTGACCATCACTTTATATATCTTCCTGTATCATCAGCGCGTACAATCGAACCCTCAGGATTTAAAGAATCAGTTATAGTAGTTGAATAACTTCCTTACAATAATTATTATTGGCCAAGGTATCAAGACGAATAATATCCACATGATCACTTTAAATATTCAACCAGCACCATTCGATGAACATACAACTATTTTTCGACGTTTTGCATTTCGACATTTCGGCACTTCTGTGAAGAAGTGTTTCAACACTCCAAGT
This sequence comes from Picea engelmannii, assembly GCA_009831015.1. Taxonomy (NCBI): domain Eukaryota; kingdom Viridiplantae; phylum Streptophyta; class Pinopsida; order Pinales; family Pinaceae; genus Picea; species Picea engelmannii. The sequence goes on along the minus strand of ML780136.1, from coordinate 249,485 downwards.
CCCGATCCCTGATATTTTGGCATTTTACAATTCGTCGTTTCGGCATTTCACATTTCGGTGTTTCAGCATTTTTGTGATGAAGTGTTTTGACACTCCAAGTCCCGATCCCCGATATTTCGGTGTTTTGCATTTCATCGTTTTGGCATTTCACATTTCAGCGTTTCGACATTTCTTGTGATGAAGTGTTTCAACATTCCAAGTCATGAACCTCGAAAATCTTCACCAAAAAGGTTTTTCAGCGTTTTCGCATTTCAACATTTAAGCATATCAGCATTTCGCATTTCGCGATTTCGACATTTCGGTATTCCTGTGGTGAAGTTTCTTGACGCTCCATATCACGATCCCTGAAACTCTGAAATGGAGCTTGGTTGCACTATCTCCTTCCTCGAGCCTTCGTCGATGTGATCATAGGTTATGACCAGACGCTTATCCATAAAGTGCTTTCGCGATTTCCCAACTCCCGGTATCCGAAACTTCAAAATGGAGTCGGATCAACGGTCCACAATCTCCCTCTGATCAATGACTCAGATTAAGTCGTGGTTTCGGTATTTTGGCATTCGGAACTTTGTGATGTTGAATTTGTTTCTTACCATGCAAAAATCACGAAATAGAAACTCCCAAAATCCCACTCCCAAAATCATGTGCTGGTTAATCTCCGATCTCCGAAATTCAAGATGTGCCTGTGCAAACTGATCCACGGTAATCTCTCATCTACTCCCGGAATCCCACTCCCGAAATCATGTGTTGGTTAATCTTCGATCTCCAAAATTCAAGATGTGTCTGTGCAAACTGATCCACCGTAATCTCTGATCTCTGAAATTCAAGCTGTGTCTGTGCAAATTGATGGATTTTAAAGTTTAACATTAATGACAAAACCAAGTCTTGTACAAACTGCAATCCCTTCCAACAAACTCCCCCTTTGGCATTGATGGAAAACTTTAAATTTATTCTCCCCATGGTAAAGGAATCAACCATACTCCCCCTTGAGAAAAAAAAACCACTTGCAAAGATGTATCATTTCAGTAGCAACTCCCCCTATCAATAATAGTCAATAAACCTATGCATAATGAAACCTTTGCAATCTTTGAGAATGAAATGAAATTACAGAGGGTAAACCCCCAACTGATCCCTGAGACTTTCAAATTTCATTTTAGGTAAAGGTTTAGTAAATACATCTTCAATCTTATCCTTTGTGCCAACATATTCCACTTTAATAACTTTAGACATAACTTACTCTCTTAGAAAATGAAATTTAATGGGAATTTGCTTTGTTTTTGAATGCATAACGGTATTTTTATAAATACTAATTGCACTGGTATTATCACATAAGATAGGTATAGGTTCATCATAATGAATATGTATATCTTCCAACATCTATTTCATCCATAGAATCTGAGTGCAACAAGTTGCAGCTGCTATGTATTCTACTTCAGCAGTAGACAGAGACATTGTTGATTGTTTTTTACTTGACCAACTTACAAGACATCCTCCAAGAAAAAATGTTGCTCCACTAGTACTCTTCCTGTCATCAACACAACCTGCCCAATCAACATCAGTGAAAGCATATAAATCAAGTTGATTACTTGTAGGATACCACAAACCATACTCTATTGTCCCCTTAAGATATCTGAAAATTCTTTTGACTGCAAGTAGATGAGAAGTTTTTGGTGAACCCTGAAACCTGCCAACTTGACAAACAGCATGCATAATATCAGGCCCTGTAGCTGTAGCATAAAGAAGACTACCGATCATAGATCTATATACTGTCTGATCAACATCTTTAGTATCATCAAACTTACTTAATTTACAGCCAGTAACCATGGGAGTGACAACTGGTTTAGACTCTTCCATATGAAATTTCTTAAGCATTTCATTGATATACTTGGTTTGAGAAATAGAAATACCTTTATCAAATTGAGTAATTTGCAAGCCTAAGAAAAACTTCATTTCTCCTAGCATGGACATCTCGAACTCTTTCTACATACTCTCAACAAACTGTTTACTGAGCCTATTATCATCACTACCAAAAATTATATCATCTACATATATCTCAACAATGATCAGGCTATCATATTCTTCTTTAATATATAGATTAGAATCAATATTACCTTTCCTGAATCCTTGTTGTCTCAAGTAATTGTCAAGTCTAGAATACCAAGCCCTTGGTGCTTGCTGCAGCCCATATAATGTCTTTTTCAACCTGTAAACATACTTTTATGCTTCTTGTACCTGAAAACCATCTAGTTGTTCCATATATACTTCTTCCTCTAAATCACCATTAAAAAATGTAGGCTTTACATCCATTTGGTAAACTTTAATGTGTTCAGAACTGGCATAAGCTAGAATCAGTCTAATGGATTCCATTCTTGCAACAAGAGCAAAAGTTTCTCCATAATCTATTCCTTCTACCTGTGCATACCCTTTATCTGCTTCATCCATCTTATTTCTGAAAACCCATTTAGCCCCTATGACATTCGTATTCAAAGGTCTAGGAACCAATTCCCATGTCTTATTATTTTCTATTTGACTAAGTTCTTCATTCATTGCTTTCATCCAATATTCATCTTTAATTACTTCTTCAATACTTTTGGGTTCAATTAGAAAAAGTAAAGATACCTGCTCATGAGTTGAGGTGGATTATTGCCTTCTGCTTCTTGTTCCAACACCTGCATTTATGTCACTAATTATCAGTTCTTCAGGGTTATTTTTCTGTATTCTCCTGCTTGGAGTCTTTGATGGAGTCATGCTTTTGGATGGAGTTGTTCCCTGTGTCAAAGTAGGAATTAATTGTTCACTGTCAGCAGCCTTTGTTTCTTCTGTTTCACTTACTTCTTCATCCATCTTATGTTTGTCATATATTTCATGTATTTGTTGATCCTTTTGTTTAGATTTAGACTTCAAAAATGAGGACTCATCAAACCTTACATCTATAGATTCAACTATATTTCCTAATCTAAAATTATAGCATTTATAAGCCTTTCTTGAACATGAATATCCAACCAATATGCCTTCATCAGTTCTTGAGTCTAATATTCCCAGATTTTTATCAATTCTTTTAATGTAACACTTACTCCCAAAAATTCTAAAATGTTTTATGTTTGTTGGTCTTCCTTTCCATAATTGATAGGGTGTCTTATCAGTATTATTTCTTAGCAAACTTCTATTCAATATGTGTACAGCAGTGTGAACAGCTTGAGGCCAAAACATGTCATTCAATATGGACTCATTTAACATTGTTCTTGTCATTTCCATAACAGTTCTGTTTTTTCTTTCAACAACACCATTTTGCTAAGGTGTTTCTGTAGCAGAGAAATGTATTTTAATTCCATTTTCAACACAGTAATTGTTAAATTGTTTTGATACAAACTCTCCTCCATTATCTGATCTCAAGCACTTAATCTTCATATCAATTTCATTTTCAGTCAATTCTTTGAAAACTTGAAAACAGTTAAAAATTTCAGACTTCTTTTTCAATAAAAACAACCAAGTCATTCGAGTAAAATCATCCAAAAATAACAGAAAGTATCTTTCACCATTTAGACATGTTGTCCTCATAGGTCCACATACATTAGCATGTATTATTTCCAAAGGTTTTGTTGTATAATATTCCTTTGTTTTAAACTTGACTCTAGTTTGTTTACCATGTTGACATTGTTTACAAATAGAGTTGGAAAGATTCTTTATGACAGGTAAGTTCCTTATTGCCACTTTTTTATTTAATTGAATCAGATTGTCAAAGTTAATATGTCCAAGTCTTTTATGCCATAACCAAATTTCATCTTCATGTCCAAGATAGCAATTTTCATCCTTCTCATCTAAAATGTATATGTTATTTGATGTCCTTGTAGTTGTTCCAACTATCTGATTTGTTTTAACATCCCTGATTTGACATTGTTTAGAGTCAAATATCATAAAATGCCCTTTATCACATGTTTGACTTACACTCAACAAGTTATGTTCCATATTTTCAACCAGTAAAACATTTTCAGCCATTATGTCTTTGTTCAAACAAACAAAGCCTCTTCCAACTATTCGAGCTAATTGATCATTACCAAATGTGACTAAACCTTCTTTTCTTTCATCTAAAGAATCAAAGATTTGTTTTTTGCCTGTCATATGTTTCGAGCATCCACTGTCCACACACCACTTAACTTTATGTTCAGCTTGTAAAATAAGTTTGCAGTCTTCAATTTCTAAATGATCACTCTTCCTTTTCCAATAACTGGTTTTCTGATTTTTGTATTGGTTTATAACAATTTTTTGGAAATTCATTGGACAGTTTCTTGAAATATGTCCAAAGTTATTACATCTATAGCATTCAAATTCAAATTTTAAAGTATCAAATCTGTTATGTGAGTTGTTCACATTGTTCTGAATAGATTTATCATGTCTTCTTTCATATTCAAATCTAGATATGCCATGACTGTTATGTGCACTTATGTTTCTTAAAAAAACATTACAGAAAGTTTATTTGTGTCCATACTTATAACAGAAAAAATAGTAGCCTTCAAACCTATTTTGATGTCTGCCATAACTTCTTCTATGCACTGTTGAAGCCTGATTCTCTTCTTGCCTTTCTGATTCAATCTTCTTGCTAGTAATTTTCTCATGATTATCCTCTATACCTTCTTTCTCAACACTTGAACTAGAACATCCATTAGTTACTGCAGATTTATAACCAATTCCAGTCTTATCATATGTTGATCTTTGACTAGAAATAATTTGATTCAACACTTGAGAACTATGATTCATGTTATTTTCTTGTACTTTCTTTCTTAATGAGACTACTTCAATTTTTAAACTTTCATTTTCCTTATCCTTTTCTACAAGCATATGAGTTAGAGCTTCTTCAGTCACTCTAGCCTCTTCTATTTTAAGCTTTAAGTCAACTAACATGATTTCAGTGCTCTCAATCAAACCATTTGACTTCTGTAATTCAAATTCTAGTTTATCAATTTCTCTTTTGAATTGTTTACACTCTGTTCTTACTTTCTTTAGTTCAGACAAAGAACTTACAAGTTCAGCTTCCAGGTCAACTTCACCTTCTTCTTCTTCTATAAGTTCACCATTCTGATTTTCCATAGCCATAAAAAGTCTTATATCTAAAATTTCATCACTTTCATCTATATCTGAGGACTCACTATTATTTTTTATGAATAGACTTTTCTTTTTATAAGAATTTCTTTGAAATGGCTTCTTATACATTTTCTTATATTCTTTGATTTTGATGTTACTTTCTTCTTCTCCATCATAATTTTTATTGAAAGGACACTTAGAAGCAAAATGTCCTATTCTACCACAATCAAAGAACTTGAGAGGAAGTTTACCTTTGTACTTGCCAGTACCTCTTTTTATATTTTTGACAAAGTTAGCTTCTTCCATGTCTTCTTCTGAATCCTCATGATTAATGGTTTTTGTTTCAACCTTTTTCTTGTCCTTCTTTGTTGCATTGAAAGTTGCTTCCTTATTGGAAGGATTCTCATTAGATGTCCTCATCTCATATGTTGTTAGTATTCCTTGCAACTCATCCATTAATAAAGTAGCAATATCATTTCTTTCTTCTAAAGCAGATATTTTGGGATCAAATCTTGCGGGTAAAGATCTAAGCACATTTTGAACAATAATATCATTTCCAATTGTTTCTCCTAAACCTCTCATAGTATTGACTACTTCATCAATACGTAAGAAATAGGTAGCTATATCTTCAGATTCTTCCATCTTTAAACTTTCAAATTGAATTCTATATGATTGTAATTTAGCATTATTTACCTTAGTATCTCCTTCATATACCTTCTTTAGTTTGTCCCATAACTCTTTTGCCAACTCGCAATGCATTACTTTAATAAATTTTGAACCTGCCAATCCTCCAAGTATTGCATACATAGCTTTGGAATTATTCTCATAGAATCTCTTCCCTACAGCATCTGTTGGAACTATTGTTGGAGTCTTATATTCATTCAATAGAGCTTGCCAAACATCTACTACTTGAGACTGCAAAAACAACTTCATCATAATACTCCAAAAAGCATAATTATGTCCATCAAACAGAGGTAATCCATGTTTAGTAAAATTAGATTTCTTATCCATTATTAAGAATCAAACTTCCAGTAATTAAACTCAATCTTGAAGTAACCGGCTCTGATACAAATTGTTACACGGGATAGCCTAACTGAGAGGGAGGGGGGTGAATCAGTTAGATAAAAATTTCTTTCCTTTTGTTTAACATATTACTCAATGAACATAGTTACTATATGTCTTGCTACAAATCATTCAAATAAATAAATATGCAATCACATAAACAAACAATGACACATAGATTTTCATGAGGAAACCCAAAAGGGAAAAACCTCTTCTTCTTATGAATGAAAGGAAAGATCCAACTCCTCTTTACATTCTTATTTTATCTAGGTTACAACCCAGATAAGGCTGCTACCTTTGTTTTTTTAGCACCTACTGAATGGAATCTACAACTCCAAGATGTACAAGCACCAACTTGTACAGGAGACTTTTACAGTCTCCCCTTGCTCCTCCCTACCTCCCTGAAATCATTCTTTGTCACAAAGAACCTGAAAACCAACTCTTTATCTTCTCTGTCAAATATTAAGCATTAAAATCCTCTATGCACAATTCATCCTTGACCAGACCACTTAGATTTATCAATCTGTGTATATATCTTCCCTCCCCTGTCTTTTCTCTTCCTCAAATTTTACAGAGCCTTATATCTCCCATAATATTTATTCTTTTCTTGCGACCATCACTTTATATATCTTCCTGTATCATCAACGCATACAATCGAACCCTCGGGCTTTAAATAATCAGTTACAGTAACTGAATAACTTCCTTACAGTAATTATTATTGGCCAAGGTATCAAGACGAATAATATCCACATGATCATTTTAAATATTCAACCAGCATCGTTCGATTAACATACAACTATTTTTCGGCATTTCGCATTTCGACGTTTCAACATTTCTGTGAAGAAGTGTTTCGACACTCCAAGTCCCGATCCCCCATATTTTGGCGTTTTACAATTCGTCGTTTCAGCATTTCACATTTCAATGTTTCGACATTTCTGTGATGAAGTGTTTCGACAATCCAAGTCCCGATCCCCGGTATTTCGACATTTTGCATTTCGTCGTTTCGACATTTCACATTTCGGTGTTTCGACATTTCTTGTGATGAAGTGTTTCAACATTCCAAGTCATGAACCCAGAAATCTTCACCAAAAAGCTTTTTCGGCGTTTTTGCATTTTGGTGTTTAGGCATATCGGCATTTCGCATTTCGCGATTTCGGCATTTCGGTATTTCTGTGGTGATGTTTCTTGATGCTCCATATCGTGATCCCCAAAACTCTGAAATGGAGCTTGGTTGCACTATCTCCTTCTTTGAGCCTTCGTCGATGTGATCATAGGTTATGACTAGGCACTTATCCATAAAGTGCTTTCGCGATTTCCCAACTCCCGGTATCTGAAACTCCAAAATTGAGTCGGATCAAAGGTCCATTATCTCCCTCTAATCAACGACTTAGATTAAGTCGTGGTTTCGGTATTTTGGCATTCATAACTTTGTGATGTTGAATTTTTTGCTTACCATGCAAAAATCTTGAAATAGAAACTCCCGGAATCCCGAAATAGAAACTCTCGGAATCCCACTCCCAAAATCATGTGCTGGTTAATCTCTAATCTCCAAAATTCAAACTGTGCCTGTGCAAACTGATCCACGGTAATTTCTGATCTGCTCCCGGAATCCCACTCCCGAAATCATGTGCTGGTTAATCTTTGATCTCCAAAATTCAAGCTGTGCCTATGCAAACTAATCCACGGTAATCTCCGATCTCTGAAATTCAAGCTATGCCTGTGCAAAATGACGCATTTTAAAGTTTAACATTAATGACAAAACCAAGTCCTATGCAAACTGCAATCCCTGCCAAAAATACAAATCTTGATTAGTAGCAAAAGGTTATTCCCAGGTAGAGGGAATTGACTTTGGTGATATTTTTTCCCTTGTTGCCAAGTTAACATCTATTAGATTTCTTTTATCTATTACTGTTGCTTTTGATATTGAAGTGGAACAGATGGATGTGAAGACATCAATCCTACATGGGGATCTGGAAGAAGAAATCTACATGAAGCAGCCAGAAGGCTTTGTAGTGAAGGGAAAGAAAGAGTTGGTCTGTAAGCTAAAGAAGTCACTATATGGTCTGAAGCAATCACCTAGGATGTGGTACCAAAAGTTTGGCACATACATCCTTGGATTGGGATTTGTGAGAAGCAGGGCTGAACACTGTGTATATTCCAAGTAGGTTGGTAATCACTTCATTTATGTAGTGTTGTATGTTGATGGCATGTTGTTGGTAGGAAATAACATGGATGTTATCAAGGGGGTGAAATCACAACTATCCTCCAAATTTGACATGAAGGATTTCGATGTTGCTAACTTCATTATGGGAATGGAGATTAAAAGAGATCGTGCAAACAGGAAACTTTGGTTGAATAAGAGAAAACATGTTGAGATGATATTGTAGAGGTTTAATATGCATGGAAGTAAACCGGTCAAGGTTCCTATTCCTATAGGTGTAAGGTTATCTGCAGATCAATGTCCCAAGACACAGGAAGAAGAAGAGGACATGTCCCATGTTCTGTATGCCATTGTAGTTGGCAATTTGTTGTATAAAATCGTCTGTCCTAGACTGGACATTGCACATGCAGTGGGAGTTTTGAGCAGGTATATGTCAAAACTAGGGAAGGAGCATTGGACAGCAGTGAAGAGGGTCTTCAGGTATTTGTGTGGCACTACCAATTATGGATTGTGCTACCAAGGAATACCAGGATTGGACAGAGTGGTGGACATACATGGATTTGTTGATGCAGACTGGGTTGGAGATATGTATCAAAGAAGATTCACAAGTGGGTATGTGTTTAACCTATTTGGAGGAGCAATTAGTTGGATGAGCAAAAGACAAGCTGTAGTGGCACTCTCAACTACAGAAGATGAATACATGGTAGCCACTCATGCAAGCAAGGAAGCAGTATGGTTACAAAGATTGTGTTCATGTATTGGGTTGGTACAACAAGCAGTGAGATTAGATTGTGACAGTCAGAGTGCAATATTCCTGGAAAAGAACCCAACTTATCATTCAAAGACAAAGCATATTGATGCTTAATATCACTTTGTGATAGACATGGTTGAGGAAAAGAAGGTGTTGCTAGAAAAGGTTGACACTTTGAAGAATGTTGCAGATTCATTGACAAAGTCTGTGAGCACAAAAAATTTCTCCTGGTGTAGAGTAATAATGGGCATTTTCCCCTGGATTGTTGACTATATAATCCCCTGGACCCCTAGATGCAAAGAAAACAATAAGTGGGAGAATGTTGGGTATGTGTTATATTCTTTTCATGTGTGTGTGTGGGCACGTCAGATATGACAACTATGTCTGATGATCCCAACTTCCTGCTCTTTTTTTGTCGTGTGCGTCAGGAGCTTTCCTAGTGGGGTCCCAAGGCAGGGGGGGCAGGTCTGCCCCCCCTGGTTATGCACAGCATTCGAGGCAGCGCCCTGAATTTTGTTTTTGGGGCGGCTTTTGCTATTTTTAGCGGTTTTGTAAATTAATCCCAGATTAAAGGATTAGGGTTTTGGTATCTATGAAATACCCAAAAACATTGTATATATATTGTATGGTCAATGGTGAAATTCGATAATAATGAATATAAGAAAGGTTTTCCTGGTTGAGGGTTTCCAGTATAAATCTCTGTGTACTATGTGAATAAGCCATTGATTCATTTATGTCTTTCTTAAGAATATATATGCATTTCTTTACTTCACATATTTAAAACTTACATATAACACCACCTACAACATCTCTAGTGTTATTTGGAAACTTAGACTCAATTATGCTATGGTTTGGATATTATGTTCTTCGCTCGGTGTCGTCCTTTCCTTTGTTCCTATCACTGAGGGGAAAGGTTATGTTTCCCTTTCAGGCCTTTGTGCTACTTTTATTTTCTCCAAGACCTACCTTATGTCAACCAAATGATGTTGTATGCTCCCTTGTTGGTGGTGGGCCTCTTGAAATTCCTCATCTGCGTGATCTTGTACTCTTTCTGTAATGAGGTCGACATCGTCCTCAGTAATTTTGTACTCAAGCAGTTGTTTATGAACCTTGTCCTTCTTTTGCAGCCCCCCTGTATGTATGATTGTTCTTTTGGGTGGCCCTGTTTCTTGTGGAGTGGTTGCCAAAGGGATTTCTTGTGTCGATTTGTCCCCCTTTCCTTGTGTTTCTTGTGCCAGGGAAGTGTCTTTCTTTCCTATCTATGCATCCTTCTTTGGAGCACTCCCCTTTTTCTGCTGCGTCGGCTTCTGACTGGGATTCCCCTGCCGTGTTAGCTTCTTGGGTGTAATGTTGTCTTCTACAGGTGTCTTAGATGATCATGCTTCTACCTATTTCCCTTTTGGAATTTATTTGGTAATGACTTGTATCTTCTAGTCGTCTTTCCAGTTGCATATTTCCATTTCCACCTCCTCTTCCTTGATGCAATAACGTAGATGAAACCATTCCTTCATTGGATCCATGTGTGCTTGGATCCACATCCACATGTTGTGGTGTATATCTTTGAAGTTTGGTATACCTTGATACTGCACGACAACCTCCAGAGTGATTCTCTATGTATTGGATATGCTCTCCTGGATGTTGCTAAAGTACCGCACAAAGGTACCCATGTTGCCACTTCTTCTATTGGGGTTTGAAGTGCTCCCCATTGATGTATACCACGTTGCACGACAATATCCTATTTTATTGCAAAAGTATGAGTATGGAGGCTCCCTCCACCTGATTAATTCTATGAGGATCATCAACCATGAGTAATGGAACTCTGTTCCCAAGTCCTACGCATATTTGCAATCGTCGAGGAACAGGTTTAGCAGGTATGGGGCCTTACTAAGCATGGTGTCGTTTGCACACTGTGCTTGAGCTACGACAACCCTAGCAGGGACCTCCTCCTTGTGGAATTTCCTTAGAATTTTGTATGCCATGAGATTTGTGGCCATCCGGGTGGTTGTGTTGGTGATTCTTTTGACTATGATCTCCTGTGAGCCTCTCTCTGTCCTGTATGTTTTCTTCATTTCCTCTTGTAAGGCCTTTTCTTTGGTTTTTTCATTTAAGTACTGCACAATAATTTCTCCCATAGATGACAGTCTTGTGATGAACACAATTAATTCCATGTCTATGGAGATGGGTTCCTCCATCCATAGGAAGCCTCCATGGAGGACTTCCATCAATTGCTTGACACAATTATTCACTTCTCTCCCCCTTCCAAAGTGGGGAATGTCCATAATTATTAGGATCCATGTGTTTTATAGGCCTTCAGCCCATTTCTTTGGTTGCATTATGGGATCTCGAAAGGGTCTTGTGCCTATACTCTCCATATACACTTGTTGTACAAATTCAAGGAATTTTTCAGTGTTAGATACATCATGGTCTGCAAATTTAAGTTTTGTTGTACAAATTCAAGGATTTTTTCAGTGTTAGATACATCATGGTCTGTAAATTTAAGTTTTTTTGTGCAACCCAATAATGTTGGCGTGGCCTGCACTCCCTTTGGAATGTGTGTTAATATGATTAGGGCTTCAAGCTACTTGTGAGGGGACCATGCAAGGGGATGTTTACCCTTTCTCCTTACAGGCATGCTAGAGGTCCTTACCTTTTCTTCTCTTTCTTGTGCACCTGAGTCTGGCTACCCGGTTATGTCTTCTACCAATCCTTCTACTACTTCACAAACCCTTCCCCAAGTTGTGGTCTCGACCCCACATCCTCTGTCTACTCATTGGTGTACCCATTTGATCTATGGGCTACTTCGACCCTCATAGGTTGTTGTAGGTTTACTGTGTCGATTGTTTTAAGGCCCTGCACACTTTCATTGGGACTTGTACTTCTTCCTCAACCAGTGTGGTGCTCACTGGTTCATCTTGTGGGGATGGAACGACGTTGACATCGAAAATTCCTTCTCTCTGGGCCATTTCTTTCTCTGCCTCCATGGTTTCGTGTGGTGACCTAAGGCTACTTCTAGTTTTCCTTGCATTTTGACTTGGTGTGCCAATATTTAGAGGTGCCATTATGGGTATTTCCTTGTTTTCCAAATAACCTTCCATCGGTTCTCTCTGTGCACTCGCCTATTTTCATGTCTTCTATGTGCTCCCTAGCTCCTTGACTTTGCAATTTCACAATAAATCTTGTTTTTCCTGCATTTCCCCTTTATATAAATAGTTCCATGAATTCCTTGAATCTTCTCGGAGAATATTCGTTGCATATGACTAATGAATTGAAGCTTGTTGAGTACGCTTCAATTAATTCCATAAATTCCCCAAGTCATGCCTTTTTTCCCTATCGATTGCTTTTCACTTTTTCGACCATTGGCCCCTTTTCCAGTGCACTAAAATTTTTGAGTGTGCCATGCATTTTTGCCGTGATTTTTTTCCTTAGTGCGTAGTGGTTTTTTCTCTGTCACCTATATGCTACGCACAGACATTTTTCTTTTTGTCGCGTTGAGTCCACTATTGTTGCGCACTATGTTTCCTAGTATTTTTGTATTTTCTTTCTTTTCTATTTTTGTATTTATTTTTCTTTATTTTTCTCCCTTTTATTTATTTTTATCAATTTTTTGTCCTAATCTCTCCTATAGTACACTATGTACATGCATTTCTCATTGTGTTGTAACTTTTAAGCGTTGGGAGGTCGACTATCCCTGTACAGTTTTAGTCGACTCGCATTGATCATTCCCTTCAGTTATGTTCCTACCAGATCCTTTAGTTGTACAGATCCCCCATCCATGACACTCTTTACTTCATAGGGCCCTAGCCAATGCATTCTAAATTTTCCATGGTGTTGAAAAAAATTATTGTCATAGAGAAATACTAGGTCTCCTTCCTTCAAACACTTCCTCTTTATATGTTGTCATGCTAGGCTTTGTCTCTTTCTTTCTGTACTTCTTGGTGAAATCCTTCTAGAATCTTATCCTCTTCCATATCCATTAGTTGATTTAACATTTCCTTTAATGCACCTCTTTCTTTCATGTTGGTAATATTTGTTATGCATAGAATGGGTACCATAAATTCCAATGGCACCACTACTTCCTGCCCATGCACCAACCTGAATGGTGTATGTACTGTCAACGTATTACATGTGGTCCTATATACCCATAGTACTTCTGGTATTTTCAAGTCCCAATCATCCCTGTTGACATTGCATATCTTATTCAAAGCATTTTCCAAGATCTTATTGAAGGATTCTACTGTTCCATTTTTCTGAGGATGGTATGGTGTACTCTTCTAGTGATAGAATTCAAACTCCTCAGTCATAACCCTAATAATACTATTGATAAAGTGAGTACCTTGGTCACTCATCGAAATTATTGGACAACCAAACCTGGTGATCACTTGATCAAACATGAAGTGTAATGTTGTCTCTGCACTGTAGTCTTTAACTGGTGCTTCTTTTTCCCATCTTGTTAAGTATTACGGTGTAGTAATGATATATCTATATCCTAACCTTTCTGTTGGTGGATGATTATTCGAACAAAGTATATTTCCCATTTTTCAAATACCTACAAAGTTACTTGTGGTCTTAGGGGCATCTCATCCCTTTTGTTTGGTTTTCCAATCCTCTAACAGAAATCACATTTCTGGAAATATTCCTTAGCATCTCTATGAATTTTTGGCCACCATAATCCTGCATGCAATACCTTCTATGTGATATATTTTCTTGCATAATTTCCTCCAGCTATACCTTCATGAGCTTCTGCCAAAATTCTAGGTATTTCATGCTCTAATAAACACCTTCTCAAAATGTTGTCTGCACCTATCTTGTATAAATGTCCTACAATAGGTTGATAGTCTGCAAATATAACTACTAAATTTTTCTTCTGTGTAGTGCTAAACTCTTGTGGTGTTTTCCCTGTCCTTAAGTATCCAATAATATCAACAAAGTATTCATTAGCTACATGTACTGAAAATAGTTGCGCATCAGGGAAGTTGTCTTCCAAGTTGGTAGGTTCTTCTCCATTGGTTACCCTTGACAGGTTATTAGGTCCTTCATTCAGTGTCCTTGGTTTTATTATCAGCTCAAAATCAAATTCTTGAAATAACAATAGCCATCTACAACTCCTCCCCCCCC